>PNEQ01019460.1:0-22843 GCA_003012365.1 Medauroidea extradentata
ACATTATTTTATTTGAAGACTCTGGTGTGTTTCTGATCGTCTACGTATTGCTACACCTGCTAAGAAACGTAAGTTTGACAATTTTTACTAGTAATTTTCTTATTAATAGTCGTTGTTTTGGCTTTTGGTTTATAGTTTTTATTTTCGCATGTTATATTCAATAACTAAACATTTTTATATGTGATAGAATTTTATTATCATTTTTTTAACCATCTAGGGATTTTTATTGAAATCTAGGGGGGAAAATGTGTGGTTTCTAGGGATTTCATGAGAGTACAGGTTGGCAACACTGGGCGACCGCGACAGGATGGAGTTAGAAGCGGCTGTCAAGAAGCGTGGGGTGTTTCGTACATCATTCACAAAACTGTATAATTCAACCAGCCAGCTGTTGGTTACTGGGTCTGAAGGTGAGATCGATCTAGTTTCTATTAAGGTTAGTCAAGCTTTAATGGAGAACAAAAGGTCAGAGCCCACGACTCTCGACGAGCTCATTTTTGATTTAATGTTGCAATCAGGAAAACACGAAAGCGAACTAGAATCTGAAATGGACGTTTCTGATTCGTATTAAGCAAAGTTTAGTACTCTGTGTACTAAAATTTCAGTTATAATGTGTAAAGAAGTAGATAGACAGGGCCAATATGAATTTGAAAAGGTAAAAGGCATGACACCTAAGTTAAAACATAAATTGTCAAAAGTTGAACTTAAGAAATTTGGAGGTGAGTTGACAGATTGGCTAGGTTTCTGGAGTCTGTTTTCCAAGATCCATGACGATAATGAGTTGGACGACTCAGATAAGTTTCAATATTTAATTTAGGCAACGATACCAGGTTCACGGGCTCGAGAAGTAATTGAAAGTTTCCCACCAACATCAGGAAATTATGGTAAGGCTGTAGAGTGTTTGAAGAATAGGTTTGGACGAGAAGATATGTTGATTGAAGTCTATACACGGGAAATATTAAGTATCACTATCCGGAATATGTCAGATAATCTCCAATTGCCTTTCTTGTATGATCAGCTAGAAACCAAATTAAGAGCTCTTGAAACTTTAGAAATTACATCAGATAAGTTCACTGCCATGCTGTTCCCATTATTAGAGTCATGTTTAAATGAAGACTTATTGCGTGCCTGGCAACACAGTGACATAGGACATAAAGCTGAGAGTAAGTTATCTAGCTTAATGGAATTTCTTAGAAAAGAAGTTGAACAAGAGGGAAGGATTAGCATTACAATGAAAGGATTTGAAATTAGTAGTAGCCCTGATAGTAGATCGAAACTGACTGGTAGATCTGCTGTAGTAGAAGCTCCCGCTGCTAGTGCAGCAAATTTGGTAAATACAAAGGGTTTTACATGTATTTTCTGCCAGGGTACTCATTTTTCTGCAGATTGTTTTAAGGCGAGAAAAATGACTGTCACTGAAAAACTTAAAATTGTAGCTAATAACAAGTGCTGTTTCATCTGTTTACGAAATGGTCATATGACTAGAAAATGTAAGATGATATGTATGGTCTGTAGTGCCAAACACATACCATTAATGTGTCCTAAACTGGAAGAGGTCAAACATGAAATTCCTAGAAATACCCTGCCCAGTAATGTAGAGAACACATTATCAAATCAGTCTGCCAACGATACTTTGTTACAAGCACTTATAGTTAAAGTTAAAGGATGCGCAGGAGAGCGAAACGTAAGGATTCTGATTGATACAGGCTCACAGCGCTCTTATATTTCCAAAGAAATTTTATGTGAAATGGGTTACCAAGTAGTGGGAGAAGAGCAGATTAGGCATGGCTTGTTTGGAGGTCATAAATCTAACAAGGTTAACCATAAAAATATCGTGTTACTCTTGAAAGTCTATGCCAAAATTATGATTGCATTTTTATTGCTCTTGATCAGGATATAATTTGTAGTTCAGTTCCTACTGCTGACAAAACTATCTGTCAAAGAGCTTTAAATAAAAAAAGGCAACCTGCAGATAAGAGACGATGACAGTCCTATACAAGTTCTAGTAGGAGCTGATGTAGCTGGTAAGCTACTCACTGGAGAGAGAATTTTATTGGACAGTGGACTGGCTGCTGTCAACACATATTTAGAGTGGACACTTATGGGAAAGACTTCTGTTTTGAGGAACACTTCTCAGACAATGGTTGTGT
This sequence comes from Medauroidea extradentata, assembly GCA_003012365.1. Lineage (NCBI taxonomy): Eukaryota > Metazoa > Arthropoda > Insecta > Phasmatodea > Phasmatidae > Medauroidea > Medauroidea extradentata. The sequence continues at coordinate 2,148 of PNEQ01019460.1, forward strand.
CAAATTTGTTCTCTTCACAAATGCCTATATCTTCTCTGTGGGAGCTTGATGTGTTGGGGATTGGAGATCCAGAAGCGCAAAGGACAAAGAAAGAAAGAATCTCTACCACCAAAGAACACTTTGAGAGAAGTGTTAGAAGAAACGAAGAAGGCAGATATGTAGTTGAGTTTCGTTGGGTGGAAGGTCATCCCTCCCTTCCTTCAAATTACGACATAGCTCAGAAACTGTTGGGCCAGCTTTATCTCAAGTTAGATCGCATGAATTGTCAAGCGGCATATGCAGAAGTCTTCAAGGAATGGGAAGTAGATGGCATAGTCGAAAAAGTAGAAAATTTCAATCCAGACTGTGGACATTACTTACCACACAGACCTGTTATTAAGGACCAAGGTACAACCAAAGTAAGGCCAGTATTCGATGCATCTTGTAAGGTTCCTTAAAATCCCTCTTTTAAAGATTGTCTAGAAGAAGGCCCTAACTTAATTGAAATTATTCCACATATTTTGCTCCAGTTCAGGCTCGAACCCATTGGAGTTATTGCAGATATTAAGAAAGCCTTCTTACAAATCAGCCTTTATGAGAAAGATAGGGATTTTGTATGTTTCCTTTGGAAGGATGAGGATGGAAACATTATTGTATTCAGACACACTCGAGTGGTTTTTGGTGTCACTTCCAGTCCATTCTTGCTAGGGGCTGTAATAGAACATAATTTAGCCAGGTTTTTACAAAATTGTCAGAGAGGCCTGAATTCCTACAGTCGAGAAACAGTTATTAGGTTGCAGAAGTTTCTATGTGGATAATTGTGTGACAAGTGTAAAGAAAGATGAGCTTCATACATTTATGGAAAATTCAACTGATATTTCCCAAGAAGCAAAATTTGAGCTCAGAGGGTGGGAGCACACAAATCCTGCTGTCGATCCCAATGAAATTACCCCAAATCTAGGATTGTTATGGAGCAGAGGAGCTGACATTATATCGGTAAACTCTGCGATTGTCGAAGAGTTGACACCATTATCGGAGCCTGTAACCAAGAGAAAGATTTTATCATCTGCACAAAGGATATTTTATTCTATTGGTTTTACAGTTCCTGTGACCCTAATTCCGAAGTTGTTGATACAGGTACTTTCAAAGGAAAATCTGAGTTGGGATGATCCAGTGCCAAGTACGGTTGATGAGAACTTTAGAAAGTGGGCTAAATTACGTCATTATTTGAAAAGATAGCAATTCCCCGGTATATTTCTAAAGAAGGTGCCGACTTGAGTTTACATATATTTTGTGATGCTAGTCAGATTGCCTATGCTGCAGCTGTTTTTCTGAGAGTGGAATTATCTTCTAGTATTGAAGTTTACCTCATTGAAGCCAAGGCTAGAGTTGCACTTATAAAGAAGACAACAGTTCCTCGTCTTGAACTCCTGGCAGCAACAATAGCAGCTAGGCTGGCATCGAAGGTAGCAAATGATCTTGGAATCAATAGAATGGACTGTCAGTTTTGGAGTGATTCTAATACTGTGATAACCTGGATACAGAAATATGAAAATTGGAATGTATTTGTTCATAGTCGAGTGAAAGAAATTAGGCTATTATCAGACAAAGAATCATGGCATCATGATGCAGGAACATTTAATCCAGCAGATTTAGCAAGCCAGGGATGTTCTGCAGATGTATTTATTCCAATCTAAACGGTGGGAGGGGCCAGAATGGCTGAAAAAGATACCAGCAGAGTGGCCAGTTTCAAATTCAATGATAAATGAAGATGAAGTTAATTTAGAGAAGCGACATGAAGTAGTTTTGAGTTTAATTAGTCCCGATGCCAACCATGATTGGTACTACCGATATTTTTCTAGATATTTAAAATTACTGTGCTTCGTAGGTTGGATACTTATGTTTCTACACAACTGCCAACATCCAGAGAGAAATGTTTCTGACGAGTTAAATGCAGCAGAGCTAAGTATTGCAGAAGCACGTCTAATTAAACTTACTCAGAAAGAATCTTTCCATGGTACTGAAGATGAACACATAATTTCTCTTAGCCCATCTGAATATGAAAATGGAGTATTACGCGTCAAGGCTAGAATAGCCGAGCGAAAAGACACATTTGAGTTTAGACAGCCGGCAGTACTGCCTTCTAACCACCCTGTTGTGCTGAGACTTGTTCGCCAATATCATGTGCAGTTTAACCACGTGGGAACACTTTGTCTCTTGTCATTGCTTCGAGAAAGGTTTTGGATCATAAAAGGAAGAAAAATAATTTCTTCTGTAATAAAAAAGTGTAGTATGTAGAAGATTTGGAGGAAGTCGCATTCAGCAAGTGACACCACCATTACCTGAGGACAGAGTTCGTGATGCTTCAGTTTTTGAAGTTGTTGGTGTAGACATGGCTGGTCCTCTGTACCTTAGAGATGGGTGCAAATCATGAATTTGCATCTTCACCTGTGCAGCGTACAGAGCTGTTCATCTAGAACTAGTTACTTCATTATCAACTTGCTCGTTTATTCAGGCTCTCAGAAGATTTATTGCACGTCGTGGATGGCCAAGTCATATACAGTGATAATGGAACTAATTTTGTAGGTGCGGAAAATGTTCTCGGCAAATTAGATTGGCCTCATATACAGTCGTTCAGTTCATCACGTCAGTTTGTTTGGAAGTTCAATCCTCCGACTGCAGCATGGTGGGGAGGTTGGTGGGAACGTCTTATTGGTATACTCAAGTCTTTACTCCGCAGGGTTATAGGCCTAGCAATGTTGAGTTTCGAAGAACTGTTCACAGTGATTTGTGATTGTGAACCATTGTGAATTCAATACTGACTGGGAAAATTTCCAGAAGCTAGTCAACATCAACTACCCACTGCCAGATAAGGAGATTACAGATCTGGAAACAGAGATGAAAACAGTGACAAACACTATCCAATTTTATATTAAGAAAGCGACAACCCCGATAAAAAAAACCCAAGGAAACCAACAACAAAAATCCCGAGATAGAAGAGCTCATTAAGAAACGAAACAAACTCCGCAGAGAATACCAAAGAACAAGAAATACGGACATCCACGACCTAAATGACCAACACCAACAGGCTTATCAATGATAGAACAAAGAAACACAAACACCAACAGTGGGAACACACAGTAAAGGAAATGGCCAAAGACCAAAACGGGATATGGAAACTCAAATGCAGGCTAAAAGGGAAGAAAATAAAAACATACACTCCAGCAATTCATGGCACAACAGGCATTAAATACTCTGCCCAAGATAAGGCTAACGCAATAGCCGACTCACTCGAGCTCCAATTCGAGCCTCACCGCAACTTAGTACAGGACGAACAATTGGCCGCAGCAAAAGCCGCCATCAGAAGAGGACTAACAGTCAAAGGCAAAACAAGGCCCAAACCGATCGCAGCATTAGACATCTCAAAAATAATTTAAAAATTACCAAATAACAAAGCACCTGGGCCAGACAACATCCCAAACGAAGCACTCAAAAAACTACCACCTCAAGCCTTCGAACATCTAGCAAAAATCTATAACCACATGCTAAAGCACCAAAAAATGCCATCATCACACTACCAAAGCAAGGCAAAAACCCGCTTTTCCCACAAAACAGACGTCCAATAAGCCTTTTAAACACCATGGCAAAAGTATTTGAAAAATTATCCATGACAGACTCCAGATCCACGTTAAGAAACTCAAGCTTATACCAGATTTCGAGATAGGATTCAGGCAGAAGCATTCAGCAAACCATGCAGCTTCAAGAGTCGCGAAACACATACTAGATGGATACAACAGGAAGGAAAAAACAGCCGCCATCTTTATGGACATAGAAAAAGCATTCGACAAAGTACACCACTCATTCCTGGTAGCCAAACTCATAGAAGCACAACTCCCGGACTTCTATTGGAAGATGATAAAAGAATTCCTTCAGGGCAGAAGCTTTTTTGTTATACTCGATGGAAAACGATCATCAACAAGAAGAATTGAAGCAGGTGTTCCACAAGGTTCAGTACTGTCACCTTTATTGTACGCACTTTACACACGGGATATCCCTACCTCATCAGTGGCAGAAATCACCCTCTATGCTGACGATACGGCCATATACACCAGCGACAAAAGCCTGCTATTCGCAAAACTAAAACTCTAGCACTATTTAAACGAACTAGAAGCTTACTGGAACAAATGGGCCATCAAAGTTAACCCTGCAAAGAGCGCCCTTCTCCAATGCGCGAAGAGGGCATCCGACAACAAGGAAGTTTGCCTAGGAAACATAATAATCCCGACAGTCCAATGCACTAAATAGCTGGCTATCCTCTTCGACAAGAAACTTACATGGGAAGATCATACCACCCAAGCAAGAAACGCAGCAAATGGTAAATTTATCCAATCTTACCCACTGCTCAAATCCAACGCCACCATAAGGTCTGCAATGCTATACGGCTGTGAGGTGTGGGGAATGGCGGCTGACCACATAAAAAAGTCCCTACAAATCACCCAGAATAAAATTCTCAGAAGCATTACACAAACCAACGGACGAACGAGAACAGAAGACCTCCACCGCAAAACCAAGATAAACTACATCAACGAGACCATCACCACAGCGAACCGGAAATTCTACGAGCAGATCAAGACACATAAGAACCCAGCCATCCGGAAGACCTGGTTCAAGAGGAAGATCTCTTCAACTTTAAAACAAGGACTCCACCAGAAAGGAAGCCCAAGTAGGGGAATGCCTGGCAGGGCCAGTGCCGGTGGTGAGTATCACCCTCGAGCGTCACGCTAGCCGGGGGGCCTGCCAGGAACCCTGAAAAAAGGTAACCAATCTGGGGAAACGGGGTGCACAGCTGACTCAAACAAACCAAATTAAACCAAATTAAATTAGCAGGCACACAATAACTAGTTGATCTCCACACTCAAAAATCAAGTGCATTCATCACACACCTCGCACACAACAGCAACTCACACTATCTTGATGCTGCCGCTGCTGCAGCACTCATAAGAAAAAGCATAAGTTAAAAATTATACAAAAAAATAAAAATAAAAATAAAACAGTTAAAAACACAATTGCTATTAGGGGTAATATGACAATTTGTGTGGCTGCACCCAGTAGGCACACAAAGCCACTTTAGAAGCCAGCAGGGCGCATTCTTACCTAGGTGGGTGTATGACTACCGCTTAAAAAAAACTATGTACATATCAATTAACACATTAACTAGGACAGGGTTACTCTGAATATGTTTTGCATGTTATCTATTTCATTTTCTGAAATATTTAGTTCTAACCTAATCTATATTCAAGGCAATTTGTAAATGCATAATCTGGTATTCTATGTATAGCTATGCGGGGTCACCTTGGAGTGGAGGAGCGAGTACATAACTCGAAACCGACATAAAAAGATGACCACGCAACCCTCCCTTGTCCTCAACTTAAAGTAGGAAATTTTAAAAGTCAATGAAGGTGAAAACCCGTTAAAATAAAATCAGGTAATTTTAGCTATTGAAATTCCCCTAGGCAGGAGGTAAAGGCCCCTCGGGTCAGGTACTCCACAGAAAACTTGCAAAGGATCCTCGGGGGAACCCAATACTGGACTTTCCTTGGGGATTCAAGCATACAATAAAAAACATTAAACGAATGTCATTTCTTGGTGTTCCGACCAGCCCAAAGATGGGGATAGACCGCAATTCCCGAAACGTTGCAGTTTTTCGTTGGTTTTAACTTGTGTTGTGTTGGCTATTGTCTTGTGTTTATTGTCCACGGTGCACAGTTTTTCGTCTATTTCCATCTTGTTTCATATTGGGAATCTGGTTCTATACTTGTATCTGTCTTTTGTGTATGTCTTTTGTATCTGGGTGTTGTGTCGATATTCGACTTAATTCCATTTCTAGAATTCTTTGTTGTCAAATACAACTTTTATTTTGAAAAAAAAAAAAAAAAAAGACAATTCCTCTGGGATTGCTTTTTTATATTTTTTGTGTACGTTTTATATTTGTTTTTTTTTTTCTTTTTCGTTTTCATACTTTGTCATTCAACACAGGTTTAATCAGCTAAACATGAGCAATGGCGTATGTCCACAATGCAATGAAATGTAATTGTAAACTCCCATTGTAACATATAAAAATCCCACAGTAGTAGCATGTTATTCCAAGAACATCCTCTTTAAACTTTGATTCACTTAAGGAGAATTGCAAATAACTGTAAAAATGTTTAGCTCGTCTTTTGTGGACCATTAGTCCTGCTACAGCAACGCGTTTCGCTGTATCATTTAGGTTTTTAGCTTTTACTTAAATGGAAAGTTTGACACACTTACAACTTGTATCTACCTGTGGACGTCCAAAAGCGAGATAAAAGTTTTCACGAAATACCTTAGGCTATTTTAGTATTCGTACTTGACTTGAGAAGCAGGGTGCTTTTCCTTGAACAGTACATACATTGCTTTAACTGTAAGATCACCGTTCAAATACTGTACATTTTTGTTTGCATAATGGCTATTCTTCACAGAGATTATGTGTTTATGTACTTCAACTAGTGTTTCTCCTGGAAAAGAATTACCACTCCTGTTATTGCCTCTACGATCCGTTGGAGTTTTGCCGTCTTTTAGAAGTTCTCTAAGGCGTCTAACGCATTTTTCACTTATTGGATAGATACTTAGAAATGCTTCTCGGCATACTAGAACTCTTGTCGAGTCTACCAAACAATAGTATCTAATAAGTCTTTGTTAACAGTTTAGCATCTTCTTTTCTAGGTCTGTGACGATCAACATCAATACACTCAATCTGCCCTTGTATAAATATGTCCTGTTCAATTTTAGTTGTTATGTCTAAGAAGTTACTCAACGTAAAAGTTCTGTCAATTTCACTGATTTTCTCAAAACACTTCACTCTGCATTTACACGAGGTTCTAGTGCATTTTGCAGGTATAACCTTACCTGTGTAGTTAGTATTTTCCAACCCTTTTATCTTCGCAGTTTTTATTTTATTTCTCTTGTAATAAGCATCTGTTACTTAGTTGAGAACACCTTTCAGTTTACCCAAAGTTTCGGTTTAAGATCTGTTTTACTTAAGACAGTTAACGGTAAATGTTTTCAGTGTATACAACAGGAAAATTGGCAAATCTGCTGTGTACATTTACCATGAAGGAATAGGCAGGAAGGGACCAAATGATGTGTGTTCGTTGTTACTTGCCTACATTCAGGAATATGTTCCATCGAACGATAAACACCTTCATATCTTCAGAGATAATTGCCATGGGCAAAATAAATACAACACACTTATCAGAATGCTTCTAGCTCTCAAAGACACTGGATGATTTAGTAATATTAAGCAGTTTTTTTCCAGTTAGAGGACATTCCTTTCTCCCAAATGATCATGATTTTGGTTTGATTAAAAGAAAGCTACGCAGTACTGACCGTGTTTACACACTTCATTACTACACAAAACTTATCTTGCAGTGCAGTTCTCAATCAAAGTTCACGGTGTATGGGGTCAATACTGAATAAATATTGGATTTCAAGTCGTGGTGGCCACATTTATACAGAAAAGCCTGTATATCTATAGAAACACAAGCGAAAAAAATCTCACAAAATAAAAAATTTTCTTTTAATGTTTATATGTTTCATGAGTTTCATTACAGTGAAGATACAGGTGTAGTTGCTACATCCGAGTACATAAATGGACTGTTTCATTACAATTTCATCCTTAACTTTAATACAAAGTAGGTTACTTTGCCTCTCCAACCAGCATACCCTGGAAAGTGTGTCCCGATAAATTATATAAAAAAAAAAACGGAAGACATCAAAAAACCTGTACGGTATGTCGAAGATTCCGAAGTCAATCATCAGTTCTGGGAAGACATTCTCCGATGGCCACTCCGTGATGAAGAACCAGCAGACGAAGATGTCTATAGTCCGATACCTATATTCGACTTTCAATTGCCAATAACTCTGCTACAAATTTTGTGTATAATGCTAAGTTCAGATATATGTTGTGTTTACGTTGATTTTTGCTATCAGTCAATACTATTCCTTCTTTGGTAAATTATTATTATATTTTATATGTCAGTTATTTTCATTGGCTTTGAAGACAGTACAAATACCTGTTGCTGATAGAAGACAAATTGTTCTAAATGCTTCAAAGTTTATGCATTAGTGCGAAACTATTTTTTTTACGTAAGTATTTTGAACACGAGTTGAAAACATGATTTTTATTTTAACTGTTGATATTGTTGCTTGTTATGACAATTACATGTATCGAAAACTGCACCTCATTAAACCATTCTTTATGAAATCATTACGAAATGGAATAATAAACACAAATGTCATTTTGTAAATGTTATTTTCTAAAACCGAGATAGTCAAAGTACGTAGATAATACACTGAAAAAAATTATACTGAACACTTAAGTCACGTTGACTGCAAAAAGATCCTGAAGCCACGAACTTTAACTAATCGTAAACACAATGATTTTACAGTTCCTGCTTTCATACATACAGAAAGCATGTATTATCGTTAGGAGAAAATATTAATAGAAAATTATTTAATAGAAGTCACGTTCGATACTTTAAAAAGAGTTTTTTTACACTTTACCGAAAATCTACTTTTTAGGACTCGGGGCCCTTTCTGTAATAATTGATTCATGTATAGCAATTAGTAGTTGCTTACTTTGCTACTGCTAATCCTTATTTTCTTGAGCTGAAATCGTACATTGGGAATCCCAAATCAAACTTTTCATCCTTCAGCTCCACAGGTTGTTGTCAATTGCGTGCTATTCCACGTTTAGCACAGCTTCGTGTAGGGCTCTCTTTTAAGACCTACTATTGTGCTGCTGTGTATTGTCTGACAGGATAAATTCTGGATTAGTCATCTTAGCTGCTTCATCGTCTTACCCTCTCTCCCCCTATATATAACATTAGTTCCCTTTCTAAAATATATTCATCATTTTGTCAATAATAGTATTTTCAATATATCGGATGTACAAGAATTTTAAAATCGAAACAGATTTTTTTTTTGTTTTAAAATTCTTACCAATTTTAATAAACTAAAAAATGTATGATTTTAGAAGTTTCGTAGCTTACATACATATCTAACCACAGTGTTTTAAATAAACCAGTATGTACAGTTTCAAATGTTTCTGTGATGTGTTTTCAAATCACTTACAATAAATTGTTAATGTTGAATTTTCATCCCTTAATTTCCAACACTCCAGTTGGTGCAATTTAAAACATTGTAAACTTTCATCTTCAAAATCCGCACATCTGTTAAACATTTACGATTACTCTCCAGTCAAAAACAGCCTACCACCGAAGTTCATTAGATTACATATTCAAAGAACTTAACCGATGTCAATATTTAAATGTAAATGTATTGTAAATTTATTTCTTCAGCGCTGTTATTTCTAGTTCATACACTTGATCTTCTTGGCAGCTTACACACTTTTTGAATAAACAAATAACAGTACTTTTGTTTGAATTGCAAAAAAAAATTGTTACTGGCTTTTAAGAAAGCAGTAAGTGAGGGAAAATGTTATTTTTCGAGACAATATAGCAAAATGAATCCTAAAGAGAATATTAAGGGCAAAACTTTGAGGTATGTTACATATTATTCTATTTGATTGTTTTTTTCCTGAACAGGCTACATTTTATTTCTGAAATTCTTTCTTCCTTTGATCCCGAAAATTTTCTGATGTTGACTTTTTATTATACACTATTTAAATGTATACAGGACATTGGTAATATTTATTTACATCAGATAGTGTCTACAAAATTTCAAATTTACATTTCACAAGGGAAATTTAAACACTTGCTTTTTATTAAATAAACTAATGCATCTTACTACAACACTACTGCGATAGTGACGCTGGCTTTTTAATTCAGAAGGTAAAAAATACAGCATTGCGATGTAGGCATGTGTCCACATCTGCACTTCATGTTACCGTAAAAAACCATATTGTTAACATGGTTTTCTGGGGGTTTTAACTACATCTAACTTATCGACAATTTTTTTTACTTTCAGTATTTTGTACAAAAAAATTAATATTATTACAAATACATAACATCTCTCATTGCAGCCCTGGAATGCAAAAAGACATGGGACTATTTGAGGTACTATTTCCAGAAACATTAAAACAACAAGTGGGCAAGCAGCAACAAATACGAAACAATGGAAACCTCAAGAAAACCTAAACTTTCTCATTCCGTTTCTAGTGGAAAGAACACAATGATCTAACGTCGAAACATACGTAGCTGACGAAGATCTCCCCCTTGATGACGACAATTCTTCAATTCACTCTGCGGCTTCCAGTAGTACTCGGTTTTCTGAAACCTCATTTAACCGCACCCTTACTCAAACTTCGGCGAACGCTAGTTCACATATGACTCAAGTACTTGAAAACTATTAGCTCTCACAAAAGCAGAAAGTTGACGGAAGAACAACTGATCACTTGAAGTAAATTTTTGGTGCAATGGAGGAAACAGTTCAATCATTAAAACCAAGACTGCAAGTTGAAGGTGAAGACCAAAATTTCGCAGCTTGTCACCGAGTATGAAATGAGAAATTTGGACGGCGAAGCAAGAACTGCGCCTGTTCCCAATGTTGTTACCTTGAATTATATCCCGTCACAGCAGAACGATGCCCCACTGCCGGCGATCACTACAAATTTGCCTACCCAACGTGAAGTCCATCTCGAATATACATAGCATATTATAATAAGGGAAATAAGTCACATAATGTATATATTTTTTTCTTTGTGTTTTTATTACTTTAAGAAAAATATTAGTGTTCATCGTCACTGTGCATGTTTTTACTGAATGTCTAAGTAATGTTAGTTTTATTACTAAATGAGTTTTATTGTTTTGAAACAATTATCAAAAATGCTACTTATTTACTTCCCGACAATGTTCGTCTCGGAGTAGGTCCGGAAAAGATGATGGAATTCTCCATTTTCTTCTCTTTTCGAGTTTATTTTGTGGATCCAAAAACGCCATTCGAGTATTTCTTGTTCATGACAAACGAACACATTAACACCTTCTTCTTTCTTCCTCAGACGAACTTGCCATTACTTTTCCTTTTCGAGCGAACAAATAACATTTTTCTGAAAGTAATAAAAACAGAAAGAAAAAAAAATAATATATATAATGACTCTTAATTTCCATTTACAATATGTGCAACGTATAATCGGGATGAACTTCAGGTTGGGTAGGATTATTTGTAGTTATCGTCGGCAGTGGGTCATCGTTCTGCTGTTACTGAACTGGACGGTTCCAGTGTGCTCGCTCCTGTACAGGCATCCGTCATCCTTTCGTTTGTGATGCTACCAATGTACTAACAGAAAACTTCCGAGGGACGTAACAAATTCCCCTCAACAGTTTACTTATTTTTATAGATTTGCCTATTAGTCAATAAGTGCAATCGCTGTTTTTACCCGAAAATAAATGTTTCGATCATAATATTTAGTAATAAAATTGTTGAAACGATCGTCATCATATTTAGAAGACTGAGCTTCCATCTGTCGTCAGTCGAAAGTTAGAGCTTGCCAAGCTTTCGACGGCCGGACGGATGGAAATATTAGAAGCTTCCGAGTGGCTGAAGGTCACGTGTCTGACGGACGGTCAGTCGACTGATGGGTGAGACGGATGAATGTAACTTCAGTTTAATATTAGTTGCATAATACTGTCACGTTTTTGTCTTAATACTAGTCGTACAATACCGTACACAAGTTTGTCTTACGACTTGTACAATACTGTACACACGTTTGTTTTGATAATAGTCGTACAACACCGTGGTATACATGTTTGTCTTAATACTAGTCGTAAGATACCGTATACATGTTTGTCTTAATACTAGTCGTACAATACCGTACACGTATTTGTCTTAATACTAGTCGTACAATACCGTGGTATACATGTTTGTCTTAATACTAGTCGTAAGATACCGTATACATGTTTGTCTTAATACTAGTCGTAAGATACCGTATACATGTTTGTCTTAATACTAGTCGTACAATACCGTACACGTATTTGTCTTAATACTAGTCGTAAGATACCGTATACATGTTTGTCTTAATACTAGTCGTAAGATACCGTATACATGTTGTCTGAATACTAGTCGTACAATACCGTGGTATACATGTTTGTCTTAATACTAGTCGTATAATACTGTACAAATGCTTGTCTAAACCCAAAAGTAATCTGTATCCGCCCATCTTATGTAGTCTCATCACAGGGTTTGCTGCCAATGTAGTGTCTGCTCCAGAAAATATGACGCAGCCTCAATGGCCAGACACGAATATTTGGCCTCGAGCTAAGCCAATAGACAGAGTGTAGCAACCAAACATTAACCCATGTACGTTTCTGCGCAAATAAAAGAAACAAAGCTTTACCTCTAATGCCTTTTCACCCAGCACTGGTATCAACAATTGCTACTCCTTGTTTATTTATTTTTCAGGCTGCATTACTTGCCTCAGTAAGTAGGCAAGGATTTCCGTTGTCATGAATTCTGGTAAATTGTAACCATCTATGCTTGGAACCTAAGATTTCCCGGTAACAGATATTTACAGTGAACACTGTTGTGTGTGTACATCCTAATCAAATCTCGGCTGTATAAAAGCAAGTCATTCTTATAAAAACAAGGTCGACAATATATTTCTGCAAAAATTGATTTTCTGTTAGAAGATAGCTGCTAATAATGGCAAGTCACCGAACTACAACATTACCAAAACTAAAATTTATATTCAAGACAGTTTGCAAATAATGAGTAAGTATCCTGTTAAAAGAAATTGCAACACTGCTACATTCTAAGATTTGAGGTCAATAAGGATATAAGGTATATTATGAGGTCCAATAGCTACTCGTCAGTAATACCTTCGCTATGTAAGCCCTGTATCTTAAAAAACCGTAAACACACAAACATATTGGCAGACATTTATTCATTTGTAGATGGTTTTCTGCTAGTCAGGTTGATTATGTATTGGTTCGTTCACGAATCATTTTACCTGTCAAAAGTGAAATATCTTATAGTCGACATATAGAGAACAATAAAACAAGCTTATTAATTCATCGGTCGTCATCAGTACAGTACTTATTTGAATTACTTTTCCGCCAATTAGTGTGTGCCTGTATCGACTTAGCAATTGGAATATCGCGCCCAACGAGGTTCAAATGTATAATTATAACATTTCGAGAACGTCCGTCGCCTATTACAAGAGAAATAATAATTTAAAAAAAATATTTTCTACAATATACGATAGGTCTGTTCCGGTCAAGTCGATAAGACTTTCTGCCAACAAAATCTCAACTTTACGATTCAGTTACCTCCAAATGACATGGCATAATACTAATAAGGAATTTTTTCGAAATATGTACATACAATATTCCCTTTTTATGATAGTATCGAATGGGCAGCAGATATGTACTCGCAAAATAATAAAATTTTATGTCGAACTAATGCAAACAACTACCGACTATGATTAGATAGAATCGAATCTGTCAGGTGCATCCTATTAACACCGTGGCACCGCTTGGCCGTACTGTCGGGATTTGAGTTGCACGAAACATAAATTCTTATTTAATAAAGATGATCAATTTAGATTGTTGCATAAGCGTGACACATCTAAAAAAATGTTGTGTAAATTAAAACTATGTGAAATTTCGCAGGTGTGAAAAATTGTCTTTATGACCTTAATCGTTTGAATAATATCAGGTATTTGAGGCGAAATAAAATTAAAAAAAGAAATGTTTATTTTTGTTAGAAGTATTATTATAGTTTTGTATATTACAGTGTTTTTAGCACAACGATTTGTTATTGATTGAAAAAGTTAATTTGATTTAAATATGTGTAATACTGTTAAGTGATAACTTATGTGTGATGATTCTGAAGAAAATTGCTTGTTGGAAAGAGCCATACTGTCAGCAACATTTGCGAAACGAAGTGTCTGCTATCAGCTCGCCTGCACAAAGTGCACACTGATGACTTCTGTGACCTTACATAAGGTCAGCACACTGGCATGTTTCCAGTGTTCTTATAGCGTTGGTGTTTCTCTTCAGTCTTATACTGTACAATAAGCTTCTTGCCAGAGAACATTGTTAGCTGCTGTGTGTGACGTCTGTTAACACTACATCCCCCTGCCGTCAACAAGGGAGGCATGAGGTCTAGCATCTCATGTGTACAACACACACACAAACACACAAACACAGTTGTCCAAGTGGATCCACACTGCTTGTAACAGGTGTGAAGGAACAGTATGTATCATCCTTGTAGAGAGGCACCTCGAAGACCCAGATTCAGAGTTGTCTTCTTCTCAACATCTCTGCTCCTGTGCATTATGCAACTCGCGACCTTGAACGTAGCCCGGGAGCTATATCTACCAGGGAGCAGGTGCAATGAATGCTCGTCCAATACTGGCACCTCTGGAAGTCAAGCTGTGGACATTCGTACTCAGCGTTGCTTTGCGAAAATGTTTTATGGCGACGTTAAAGTTTTTAGTTGCTTAGCTAAACCTTTCTCGACAAATTGCAACATGCACATTGTAAAACACAATAAGATAAATAAATTTGTTCAAAACTTTACTTAATGATGCATCAATATGACATCAGACTGAATTACCTATATTATTGAAAATTTAAACCACGTGATTTTTTAAGGTGATATGAAAACTAACTGATGAGGGTTAATGCGATCAAAATTAAAATAAAATTGTATTGGAAACCATTTGTGTTTAAGAAATGACCAAAAAAATGTTTCTTTTATGCCTAAAACAAACTTCAAAACTAATTATGGCCTAAACACCGTTGATTCATGTAAAATAAATTATTAAATAATAAATATAATTTTTATTAGACTATTTTATCTTAAAATTTAAATAGTATAAAATAATGTTAGTTTTCAAATTGAATAATATCATCAACATTTTTGTTTATAATTTTGGAAAAGTTTTTAAGTAAATAGTAGATTATTACCGAGTTTTAAAATGCGTAGCTTTCAATACGCCACAAGCTTTTGTTTTCTGTTAAATAAAGGCCTATATACATGTCCAAAACACCCAAAAATATTATAGACAACATTCCAAACGTATGTATGAGTGGAATTAAAATAATGTACGAAATATTTCTCCAGTAACGAACAAGAGAATACCTACTCACCCCTATTTAACATGCGGCAAAAGGCATGTAAAACGAGGCATTAGTGTTAACAACATAACAATTTATTTTGTTAAAATTAGTCTGAAATAATCAGTAACACATCTCATTACATTAGTATGTAGTTAGTACACAAATTCTAATGCTGTATTGCTTACAATAGTTAGTAAAATTTTGAAAGAGGTGTATTTCCACAACAATGGTGTTAACTGTCACACTTTTCTGAATGTACGTATTAATATGTCTGAGTAATTGATTCTGCTTATAACTTATTTCACAGTAGAGTGAACGGCAACAGCAGTGTTGCGAACAGACCACTCGTCTTTCATCATGGCGGCCTAAGTTAGATTCTTGGTGCACAGAGTTACGTCTGATTTTCTCATTCTGCCTCTACAATACGCACTTTACTTCATTGTCACCTGATTTCAAGACCTCGTTATTATTCGCGATGTCGCTTATTCCAGAGTGCATATGACAAAATGAAGAGCAAAGACGGCATCAGCAAAATCGCATGGTTATTTGTTATGCTTGTAACTGTATTTAATTTTTTGATTTTTGTGCGAACCGGGGGAAATAAAAGTATGCTTTAGCCACCAATAGAAATGCATGAAAATATAGATTGTGTAGAGATATTTCGCTACCTATTTATGAAATGTTCGGATATTAAAATATTATTATTTATATATTTATGTAGCATTCAATTTCTAATTTCACAATGAAGAGGATTTGTCAAGGGTACATTTATGGACAAATAAATAATTTTTTATAAAGCAAATGCAATATATACATACGTGGATTGCATTTTGGAGAATTACAGAAGAAGTACATGAATATATTATGTTCCTGCCTTAATATGTGAATTTATTCTGCCAGTCACTTAAACTAGGGAAATACTTATTCATGTATGCATGTAATATAAACAAGTGTTAGACATAGTAAAACATACAAGGTAATATAATGCACAACTGCCTAATTTGAATTAAAGCTGGAGGATTGGTTTAGATTTACTACGCCTATTTAAGTTTGTAAACATTCTTCGACAGAATAAAAAATTTTTCCTATTAAATAGAGTTTTAGTTATTTTTTTAAATGTTGATGTTATTGTATTCTCCAATTGCTTTAGGTAATTTGTTGATGAGTTGTATTCCACTATAGTAGACATGTAATGTATGTTTGAAAACGGTGACCATTTTTCATGTTCAAAATGACACAAAAACTAAATCCCTAAATTATTAAAATATTGAGGCAATTTGTTTACAATATCTCATCAAGTTATTCATACAAAATCACCGTAAAAACGAGATAAAACACGTACTTAAAATTTGAGGAGTGTAAATTACTGTAACTTAAATTAAATATTAAAAATAAAAAAATAATTAAATTATAAACTAATTATTTGTCAATACATTTTAATATCTAATGACTATTTATATTATCAAATTCTATTTCAAACTCGTGAATATTTTCGTACGGATTTAAAACAACAAATCCATTAAATGAATCTAAGTTAAATAATTAAAATTTTATATATTCCCAAATGTTTAATTTCATATAGTTTATATCAACTGCTATTGTAATATTGAAATAAACTTTTTTATTTATTTTTCAAAAAATACAATTTACAAAATGAAAATTATAATTAATGTAGTAACTATCTATGATTTCCAACACTTGTTCCATTTAATAAATTTAAAAATTAATAAAATTTTGTTAATTTATATGCTGAGTGATTATTTCATTGGCAGAGCCCAAAGGCCGCTGCTGCATCAAATCGAGCGTACACAAGGACGCAATTTGAGTACAACATAGTCTAATTAAAATTTTATACACACATTTCCAAAAATTCGATGTATTAAATTTGACGATTATTTTTCTAAATCTTTAATTACACTTTTTAGAGAAGTGTGGTAATATTTTTATTTACATAAAAAACAATACAAAATACTATTTAATATTTTAGTTTGATATTTTGAAAAATTCTGTACATAGCTAGTTCACAATTTCCTAATGCAATATACTATGGCCACTCGTAACCTGCCAGAAATTATGAACCGATTTTCCATTCAATGTATGCGAAGCGGCCCCCCTCCCCCGGCTGCCCGCTCCTGACGCTGCGGCCTGCTCGGGCAGACTGATGTCAACAGCCTTCTGAATGAGTGGGCACCTGTCCATCACCATTTGACAGGCATTCAGCTCGGGTGTGACTGAGTAATACCGAAACGTCGGGAAGGTTAAACTTACATCACCCAGCCCTGTTAGCGAACATGGAGAATATTCTGAGCGTCTTCGGAGGTACTATAAATACAGGGTCGCCGCAAGCCGCGAGAGAGTCTGATCGGCGATTAGCTAGTGAGTGTGCGCGACGAGTGAACGAGGGAGACCAGCGAATTAAGAAGAGGCTGTGCTAGTGCGGACGATGGTGACTTTCCTGGAGTGGTGTGAGTAAGTGTGAGTGGACGAACAGGTTTAACTGTATCTAGCTGTGATTTGCGAGGCATTCCTATATACAGACTGTGCAATTGGAGAACTGAGCGAGACAGACATTTAATTATCAAATACTAGAATACTAAATTAGACTGTTAGTTAGGTAATCTGTATATAACATCTGCATATGTTTATTTAAAGAGAGTGGATTGCAACTGTTGTGATATTTTATAGTGTTTTTTAGAGTGTATAATAAATTAAGAACCTCAATTAAATCAAATTTATTTTGTTACCTAAGTCCTCCATCCAAAGCAAACCTGGCTGCGCCCAGGACAGCAAAGTTGTTACACTGGTGACATAAGTGGGATAGAGGCATTTTATTTTAACTAATCAGTTTCCTTAAATTAGGGTAGCTAGATAAATTAACATTACTCATTAAAACTGTAAAGATAAAGTTGATAGCAAGAAAGATGGCTGCTGATATGGAAACACTGTCTACTTTAATAGAAGGACTAAGTGCTCAAAAAGGTAGTGTAAATTGCCAGATTAGCAGTGTTAAAAGTGACATTAGCTGTGTATAAAGCGACATTAGTAGTGTGGATGAAACTGTAAATAGTCAAATTAGCAGTGTAAATAATGAACTTAGCAACGTAAGTGAGTTGGTAGACAGAAAAATAGGATGTGTTAGTGAGGTAGTTGACGAATTGGGCAGGAAAATTGTGTAAATGAAAATGAGGACAGCAAAATTAGCAGTATCAGTGATATGGTAAATCAGAAAATTGACAGTGTAAATGAAAAAGTGGGCAGTGCAAGTGAAATAATGGACAGTGTCGAGGGTAAAATGGAACAGGAAATGAGTGTACTTAAGAAAGAATGGCTAGAATTTCTCCAGAGTCACGAAGTTGGATGCGGCGCGACGAATCCACTTCTGTCAACCAGCGCAGCAGCAGAGGGTAGCGACGATAAGGAGACCGTCGAGTAAGACATTAGTGAACTGTATGTCCAAGCAGAACAAAGAAAGGCCAAACATCTGTTACAAGTGTGTAACGACAATCACTCGCAACGATGATTTAGGTAAACATCTTCAGTCATGTACGGAGACAATAAAGCACGCTGCAAAGAATAACTGCAAGTACTGCTATATTAAATATACACACTATGGAGAGGAGACTCTAGACTTCATGAACGATCTCGCCGACACAAAGACGAGAAAGTGACTCGCGACGGAGAAGACAAGACGTTGTGATGTTGCACGAAGTCAAGTACATCTTCTGGTGTTGATGGCAGAGGCGTATCTTTTCTCATGTAGTGGACAAAACATTTTCCCTTTGTAGAGCAGTCAGTAACTTGCTGACTTGGTTCGCCGGACGTTAATTCGTGCCAATAACAAACATAGATTTTTCCCGTCACACTCTTCAGTAAACGTCTTCAGATTGTTTCCTGCTCAGAAACTGTAACACTAGATAATGTTGTAATGCACTCTGCATAGCATGTTGAAGGGATGAAGTGTAGTCCCCTCTCCACTTCGGCCAGCTGCAAACTGAGCTCCACATCAATCAGCTAGCCTATTTCTTTACAATTTCGACAATTACCTGTCATAGGCGATATAGTTGGCAGCACGTTGTTGTCATACATGTACGCCAACTCTAGCAAATTATTTCTTCTTGACAAACATATCATCGGACGACATGTTGTACTATTGACCTACATTTGCACTGCTCCAGCACGAGGGACAAATACATTTTCAAAACAGAAGTCAATAAATAAAATTCACATGTTAGAGGTTGAAATACTGTATGTCATAACAGTCTTACTTGGTTCAATATGGTGGCGTGAAGCTCACCCGTACAGGATTCTTACAGTCTTCGATAGTCAACTTGTAATATATGGTGTTGTCGAACCACCACCGTTGCAGAGTCTTAGTATTCTGCATTCTTTATTAAACTTGTATTTGTCGTCAATCATGTAGTCGGTCTCAAATTGTACACTGAGTTAGGTGATAAAAACAACATGCTTTAGCTATCACACTTGATCATTTTTATTCCTTGTAGCATATCCAGTGTTCCAATCCATTACATTCTTCTAATTGTCCTCGCCTGTGGTCGACGCTAATTAATACATACTGAGCAACGTTTAGTGGATTGAAAGTCATATGTTTTTCCGTATGCGTAGCGGAAAAACAAGGTTCAACTTCTACACTAACAAAATCTATAAAAACATGCATTACTTTTCCGCTGCAGATCAGCTTGAATGTTCATAACTTATCCGTGCTGTAAAGTTGCTCAGTTCACCGGAGGTACTGAATATCTGCACGTATCGCTTCGGTAAATGTTCGCGAGATTCACTGTCCAATATATATGTCACCATCTTTTCACAATATGTCGACTATATAATCTGAAAATCGTTGGAAGTGTAAGGTTTTGCATTTTTATAAATCGGTCAAATTTTGGTTAGCCAGTAACCGGTTTAGTATAGCGATGAGGACTTTCACGATGCTACTGTAGTGTTTCTGATGTCAGTACTGTCGTAAATACAATTCGACGAGACTTATAAATGCGTGACGGTTTCCCGCTACCTCCACTGACACACATTTTGTAACTAGCAACCACTTCCTCCACGTCTCATAGCACACAACCACAATAATAATTTCATTTAGGTTAGGACAGCTTCCTTCTTTACTGAAACATTATCTGTGTCGAAAATAAAATGCTAAATTGTCTACGAAATTAGCATTAATCCACAGTATAATATAATAATTTGTACCTTTCGGGGATCAGAACACTGGCTCTTAATATTACAGAGAACATGTTCTTTCTTATATATTCAAGATCTTAGTAAACAATAATTTCGTGAACGTGTAATTGAACTAAAAACTTAAGCTCTTAACTTATTCGAAGAGTAGAAAAGCACGTCGAGAATAAACAAAACCGTTTAACTTACTTCACTGTTAAAAATTTCCGTAAATTTACGGGCAATTTTACGGAAACGTCTGTTTAACTAACGGAAACGTTATTTTGTAACACAGTTATAAGTAATTATGTTTCATTAATTAAACACATGAAAAACTACGAGAAGGAACTAAATAAATAACCAAACGCATAAATGCGCCTGCATCCTAAAGAAGTCACATAAATATGCGAGTTTCCATAAGTGGAGCTAGTTGCC
>PNEQ01019461.1:0-22843 GCA_003012365.1 Medauroidea extradentata
CCTAAACGTCGCTTGACCTAAACGTCGCTTGACCTAAACGTCGCTTGACCTAAACGTCGCTTGACCTAAACGTCGCTTGACCTAAACGTCACTTGACCTAAACGTCACTTCAAGATATTTAGTTTGAACGAAATAAAAAGTTGTTAAAACAGATCAATTAATATTAATGATACATCTTCGAAAGAAAAGTTTTTCTATATAGAAAATATTCTTGGAGCAAACTGCTGCAGAAGGAATTGTGCAATTGTTTGTAATTCTCAACATATTCTATGAATTTTTAGTTAGTTCAGTTAAGGTGGCTCTCGGAGAGAGTCAGGACGGAATGCGTTAATTTCGTGTGGTCACAGCTCACGAAAAACCATGACTGGATTCAGTTTCTTGGACGTACTCCATTGCAATTTGCAATGGAGTACATCCAAGAAACTGAATCCAGTCATGCACTCCCATTGCACAGTTCTTTCAAAGATCATACGAAAAACCATGTCGAAAATGTGTTTTCAATTTGTCCCTACAAGGAAATTGTGGGAGTAATGCTACCCTGAAAATAGACACATTCATACATATACAGACATACACCTTTCCAAATATACTTGTCTTAAGACATTTTCGAATATGGAAAATTTTAGTTGGAGTTATCTTTGAAACCGGTCTGACAGTTAGTTTATTTTTAAAATTGAATTTTGAAGTACTGAGAAGCAGGTTGTGTTTGTAAATTACCTTTAAGGTTTGAGTTCACCAAAAATTTTGATTGATACAATAATTTTCATATTTCTACCAGATATGGTTCGTTTTCAAGACATACAATAAGACAATTTTTACAGTAATGGATTTTTTAAATGTCTTAAGACCAGATTTGCATAAAACGGTTTTATAATAGAAAGGAAAACCAATTGACTTTCATTAATGAAATAGTTCATTCTGAACAGAAGTTTCACGAACTACATCAAGATATGAATAACAAACTCATCGATTTTTTTTTTGTGATTTCAAAAATGCAGAAAGTTAAGAATTATCATTTCCTATTCACAATTTTTTAAAATACAAAGATCACTGCGGTTTTTTTTATACATACCTAGACGTAGCTCGTGACACTGTTCTTCAGAGTGAATTATTTCATTCATATATGTCAATTGGCTCTCCTTTTATGTATAAAACCATTCTATGGAATATTGGACTGTATACTGTCGCTATGAAAAAACTAAGCAAGCTAAAAAAATTTCATTACTCCAAAAATATTGACAATATACGTCTAGCAAGACAAGCCAAATCTCGTACAAATTAAAAATTACTAGAAAAAATCTTTAGGCGAACTCTTCCCTCAAATTAAACTATTTATAATCATATCTACCGGCGTTAATTTGGTCCTATCAGTACGACGAATGTTGGTCGGAGCATGATCGTTCATTAGTGCTGAGTATACGGATAGAATCTTGGAAATATAGTAATGGAGACGCTGTCGAAGGAAAAGTCTGTGAAAACTAAGAGGGCAACTAATCGAGTAGATTAGTTTATTGCGTAAGTCTGAAGTAACAGCGATCTCAAACGTGAACTTTTTAGTGAAAATAGCTTGTGTTCAGAAATCATCTCATTGTTACAAATTTAAAAACTGTATGTTTCCAGAGAAATTAGAAATTCTAATTTGTTGTACAACCTAGGTGTACAGTGGGAGGCTGCCAGGTTGCAGTGGTCTTCAGACCACATCCTGACGTTAGGCGTCTAGAAGTTTCTGACTAATGCAGAATCTACAGCCCTAAACATCACCGATCTGCCCTCCCTGTCAGATGTAAATGTCATAGCAGTCTGCTTTCTTCTGCATATGAACAGAGGTTCACACGTGCGTCAGTAAATAGTACGGAGCAGTTTACAGCACTGTATCCAAGGGTAAACAATAAAGTAGAAAGTTGGTAAGATGGCTAAAGATCCTCAGCAACTTATCTTTGTACTAAGTGAAATGAGATTACTTCAGAACCTTTTTAGTTATTGTTATCTATCGTCTGTTAATAAGTTAAAACATCATATTTTTCACACACTTTACCACAGGAACGCTACTAAATGATATAATGATAGTAAATTTAAAATCTAAAAATATATTACCAAGTTGCTACTAACGTCTGTATAGAACTTTAAAATTAACGGCTACAATAGGACATGCAACGTAAATTGATGCTTGCTAATGTCTTGCTACTTTTATCTTCTCAACTAATTCCTATATGGCTTGTTAATATAAATATTCTTTTATGATTAATAAACAGTGTACACATGTTATTGATATCAAAATATAATGTCTAGAGTCGCAATAAAAATTAATCAGGGTATCTCACAAAGTCAATAAGGGGTATGTCGTGACTTCAGTTGGTGCCATCAGTGAGTCGTTCTGATTAATGGAAGGTAATGTTCACCTATACAGAGCTAGGCTGGTGGACAGTATGCTGGATAACGTGGATATAGAGAATGTGCTGTGGGCAGCTATTTCTCCAAAATTAACTCCAATTGAACACGTCTGGAAGTGACATAACCTTTGAGTTGGATTGGGGGGGGGGGGGGGTTACGGGACAAAGGATGCCCCGCAAGTTTTTAAATTGAAAAAAATAAGTACACTATGTAATTTTTTTTCCTGTGCTTATCATAAAAAATTACATTTTAGTGGTCTGTAATCTTATAGAAGATAAGGGAAAGGTAAAATGATTCATTTACAATATATTTTTTTTTTTAGTTTATGTTAAATTAGATTGTGCCTTTTCCGAATGTGAAAACCTTGATACGACATTGAGGGATGAATTACCATTTATAATCTCATTTGGTCACACCACCATGGTGTACAACATCACTGGCTGTTCAGAGAGACCATACTAGAGGACAAAGCTCACTTTACAATGACTATCCTATTGTAAGCTTGTGATGTGAATGTAAGGCACATTATCTTCTCTTATCAGCCGCTCCCAACGTGAGTGTCTACATCTATCACAGGACTTCCGTACTCCAGTTCCCGAAACGTCGTTAATACTAACTGTTTGGAAAACTAATGTGTTTTGTTTCGTCTAATCGATTTGTCGCATGTCAACTTAGGTTTCTTTTCCTTTCTTTTTTATATTTTCTTATTTATATTTTATATTATTATTACTCGAACGCAAAGCATACTACCGTCTATTGCTGTACGTACAGGCGTCCAATATAAAGTATCTACTCAGCAAATATAATATCATAGAATTATAACGAGTAATTAAGATTTTATAGACGATTGAGTATTCCAGTCATTCGCTCGACAACTTGCTTTTTCATACCCCTTAACAGGCGATATATAACGTTTGGTATGTTTTGTTTAGCATAACACTGTGATTCACACATTAAATGACATGATGTATCCTTAAAGAAGACTTGACATCAAGGCATGAGCACTTAGGTGTCGCCACGAGGAGTATGACGTTGCATTAGCAGGCAGTGTTGTCAATTATAACTGTTAGAGAATGGGAGGGGAGAAGTACTCACGGAAGATGCAGGCCTCGGTGTAGAGAATGAACTTGTCGGAGTAGGCGGAGTGAACCTCATCCAGGTTGTTGGCATTGGCATCATTGTCGGCGTACCAGTGCACTGCCATACCTGAGGCCAACTTGTTGAGAGTCTCGTTACCCAGCAGCTGCACACACACACACACACATATATCTCTATCAGACACACATTCTCTCCCCCTCTCCCTTCTGTCTGGCTGTTTCCCCCATGTAATATTTTAATACCTTGACAACTTTTCTCTGTAATCACATGTGGGAGGTGGCCGCGGTGGTCGAAGGGTAAGACCTCGCCTTCCACCAAGGCGATACGGGTTCGATTCCCGGCGGG
This sequence comes from Medauroidea extradentata, assembly GCA_003012365.1. Classification (NCBI taxonomy): domain Eukaryota; kingdom Metazoa; phylum Arthropoda; class Insecta; order Phasmatodea; family Phasmatidae; genus Medauroidea; species Medauroidea extradentata. Next base: position 3,835 of record PNEQ01019461.1, read on the forward strand.
GTCGGTCCCCGGATCTTTACACGTCGGAATCGTGCCGGACGATGCCGTTGGTCGACGGGTTTTCTCGGGGATCTCGCGTTTTTCCCGCCCCTTCATTCTGGCGCCGCTCCATACTCACCTCGTGTCTCCCCCCACCTGCGTTGAAGACCTCGATTTTAAGCGCTGACCAAAATCTCACTTACATGTGGTAACCACATCGAATAACAGCCTTTATAAAAGTGTTTTGTTCAATTCCTATCCTGGACTGAGTTACGCAGAAGGAACCTAATCCACAGTCTACTGGAACCCCGATAATTACAGCTCATAGGTTCTATGTGTATCTAAACTGTACATGAATAACATTTACTAGACTGTTGTAACTTTTTAAATATTGTGATGTTAATGCAAGTTCTTTTAAACATGGATTTTAAACCTCGCTACACTACATACAAAATAAATAATTTTATAGGTTTGTCGCGTTCTGCATAACCATATATAACTGCCTTCCGCCACTGCCTCACAGATTTTAAGGCAAATTTAGCCATACGGTAGTCCTGCAATCTGAGATCTCTCTGTAGGGACTTATGCTAACAAGCTCGTATGTCTATCTCATGTACCTATATAGTTTCCTCGGGTGTAGTCTACTCGACGACTAGACAACTGGTGAACATCTTTCCTGAAACTACAACTATCTGTTCACTTTGTGTAATCATAATGGTGATATACAAACTACCAGAAACAGACAGCACAGAACTCTGCATATAACTGTCAAAGAAGCATTAATGTTCTTGGGTAGACAGTATCTTGACAGCTAGGATACAAATTGTAAGATAAAGACCTCATAGCGGCAGGGACTAAGATTCCAATAAAGGAGAAATTGGTGCAGTATAAAACCTGCATGGTCGCGGTCCTAGAGGTTCTCTCTGGAGACCAGATACTAAATGGTAACCTCGACGTACAAGATAGCCAGTCCCTGATGAACTACACGCCTGCTCAGTCCTGCCAGGTAACGTTATATTTCGTGAGACTTCACTGAAAAAAGAGTGTAGTTGCCCAGCACTTAAACCCTGTAAGAATTTGTGGTCATTAGTTCATTTTCTTATTATAAATACACACTAGAACAACACGACATATTCCATTACCTATTTGTCAGTTGTTTTATACATTTCTTGTAGCTGGTACTTAGAAGTACCGTCAGGCTGTCAGCTAACAATGTTTGTTCGTATAACATAACCTATGACTTGAAATGTAATTGACAACTACAAAACTATACAGAGGGAAAATATACACAATAAAATAAACAAATTTTAGATTTGCATATCACACACATAACTTTCTTGATAAAAAAATCAGCAAATAACAAACAATGTCATGGAACATGACAACAGAATGTAAATAGAAAAAATGAAACACACATTCAGTAACTGTACTAAAAAAATATTACTACCAAGTACCCAAAAACAATAATCGCTTGAAATTGAAAACTTTACAAACAAATACACTTATTTACAAACAGTTACACCTATTTACAAACCATAAATTATAACCTAGAGCTAAAAAAAAACCTGTTATCAAATATCTTCAAACTGTATAACTAAAACACTGCTTTTGAGAAAACATTTCTGGTTCAGAAGTACAAAACATAGTAAGGGCAAGAAAGTTGTGAACATTTTCTTTTACGAAAATCCCAGCAAACAGTAGAAATTCCTATTAGTGATGATGATGATGAAATTGTTTACGCTAAAATTTACACATTGTGGTACTCCACGAAACAATTTTTTTTAATTGCAGCACAGGAACACATTGCAATGAGAACACTTGGAATGTGGTCGCGATTGAACATTCCTCAAACTGCAAACTTCACAGCGTCCTCGCTGTTCTGAAAATGTCGGCCAATGGATTCCTTTGTTCCCATGCCGCACATCTTTCGGAACTGATGGTCTTGCCTTCCTTCGCTTCGACGAGCCTTGAGGTGCTGACAGCTACCTCTTCCTTCCTGGAGAGATTTTCTTTTCTCCTGGCTTCCCAACGGATGATGGCAATTTGTAAGTCATTAGACCTGCAGCTACATCCCTTCTGAACTGCATCAGGGATGGCTTCTCATGCAGCAGGGAGAATATCACGTATGAATTAATGAAGGCAATGTCCAGGAGACCCCAGAATATGCGATGCCACCACTTCTTGGAGCGCCTGTTTACACCATACACAACGCGCAGTCGGTCAGCGTGATCAACGCCCCCCATGTACTTGTTGTAGTCTGTAATAATCTTCGGACATGAGAGCATTATTGTGTTGCCATCTTTCAGACGACGTCTGACTTCAGCCTCTTCCGATCCATTAAAATTAGAAGCTAAGTGGACACACTTTGTATCTTTCCATATGAAATAGCCAACCCCAGTGTTTGAAAAGCTGCATTTGAACTCTCCTCTTTTCAAAGTCTTGTCACAGGCCAGGCTGGGCAAACCTTTTATATTTTGACGAATGGTGCCACATGCCATTGTGCCTTCGACACGAAGTTTTTCTAGAAGACGGACTGGCGTGAATTAGTTATCGAAAAACACAATTTTGTTTTTATTCAGTTCCTCTTCACACAAGTGCAACACAACACGTTCTCCTAGTCCATTGCCTTGGTAGCGCTCTTCTTGAAATTCGTCTTTTCCCTGGTACGTGTTGAATTTCTTTGTGAAACCTCGTCTGTCTGCTAGATTCCAGAATTTATATCCCCTTTTTATCGGTTTGAGGGGATTGAATTGTTTCATTGATGAACACCCCTTGAACAGTATCATTGATTCGTCCACTGACAGTTCTCTCGTACCATTGTAAACTTCCCCAAATCTCTTGTTCAGATAGTTAATCAATGGCCTCAATTTGTATAACTTGTCTTTGTTTCTGTTAGGAATAGCAGTGTTGTCATTGACATGGAGATAACTAAGTTACATGTCAAATCTGTTTCTGCTCATTGTCTGTGACACAACTGGTACAGACTGATCAGAAGAAGTTGACCAATAATGCCGCCAGTTTGGTAATTTATGGTATCCCATTAGGAAATGTATACCGATGAAGGCATAAAGTTCCCCAACCTTCAAATTCAGAACTTTTCCTTTCTGTGTTGAATAGAGGTTGCTTTGGAATACTATATCCTCCACAATTCCCTCTACTAACTTTATGAATGTTTTCGTGGGATCATCACAATCTTCAAAAAATTCCTCTATAGGACCTTCATTGAGGTTGAACGCTGGCAGAAACATCTCTCTTTTGCTTCCACTCCACTTGCGAGTGACTTATGGCTGATTAGCATGGTATGCATGATCATTTGCTAGATCAGGTTGACAAGGTTGGTCAGTGTACTCAACAGGAATACTGTCATCAACAGGCAAATCGTCTTCTTCTTCTTCACTCTGAAGTTCTCTCTCGTGAAATTCACTCAGCTCTCTCTCAAAAACTGTATCGAAAATATTGTTTGTGACACCTACATCGTCATCGGAATCATTTTCAATATCGGTGTCGACATTGCTATTCTCGGGTATAGTTTCGTAACGAACCCGAAATTTTGAGTTTTTGGAAATAAGTTTTTTTGACATTTTTGAAAGGCGAAAGGGGGCCTATATGCATTCAAACAATATATAATACACTGGCAACATAAATAACACTAAACTAAAACAATTGTCAGCAAGGTTATGTACAAATTCATCGCCAAACTACGAACTGCCTGACAGTACTTTTAAGTCCACGAAAGTTTTGACGACTTCACATAAAAATAAAACGATTAATTTTATCCACTAATACTTCAATATTATATTATTAACATATATTACATACTATCAACCATACAAAACAAATTTGGCAACATAAAACCTCTGTAATTTATGATTTTGCGATGCGCGAATTTCACTGACCCAAACAATGCAACACACCACAACAAAATACAAACAAAAACAGTAACCATGTTACCAACCTCAGAACTGAACACTACTCTACAATTTCATACTGGTACTTCAGAGTATCAACGGGCGGCAAGCCGTTTATAGCACACCAAGTAATTGTTATGGACTTCTGAAGTTAGTGGTACTCATGAGTACCGACGGTCAATAACGGACGTCAGAAATTTTACACAGCCGGACAACAATGGAACGTTTCATATCGTAAGACTTCACTGAAAAAAAGAGTATAGTTGCATGTACCATAATTCTGTTAAAATAGAGACAACAAAACAATTTGGTTGTCGGTACTACTGTGGACAATTCCTTTAACATATGTTGTGTAGAAGTAACAATCTGGTTTGTAAAAGCAACAAGGTTCTTTGATTCTTCTTTAAAACAGATTGTTGAAGGAACTGTCCACAGTAGTACCAACAACCAAACTGTTTTGGTGTCCCTATTTTAACAGAAGTATGGTACCTGCAACTATACTCTTTTTTTCAGTGTTTTATCTGGATTTTCCTTCCGTTTGACACGCATCAAGGATTCCTAATGGTTTCCTTAAATGTTCACCACAACCTAACCTAAAACAATTGATGCACCATTCCTACACACAACCAGCTGGCTGGACTCCACAATCATGTCCATCCTGTCTTCAGAATCTCTTTTATTGGTAGTTGACCCATCTGATAAAGCAGCGCGCGAATCAGTGTATGATTCAATGCAGCTTTGCTATTTGTTCTTTCTCACAATGCTACGACTAAGAGGGCAAAGAAGTGTCTTAAAACTTACTTAATTTATAGGAAACCAGAATATTGTAATCGACAGCTCTGGTATATAGGCAAGAGTCGAGACATTTATTATGCACACCACTTTGCCCAACTGACGGTAAAAGTTCGTTGGTCGTCGAGCACCATGAGCGTGAGATTCCCGAAGCCATTAGCCTTGAGAACAGGCATGAGGTTCGCGACAGTCCACTCGCGCAGATCGGCCGCCTGCCAGCCCATGCTGTTGAAGCCGCCGTCTGTCAGGCCGTGGGTGGGCTCGTTGTGTGGCGTCAGTCCCCAGAACTCCACTTTGTGCTTGTGGTACATCTGGAAGAACCTGATACCACAACCCACTTCACTATACACACCCAGCGCTCGAGCTGAGAGAACATGAACCTAATGGGCGAGGAATAGGAGAAGATAGTGTGGTCTGCACGGAATATTTTCTAAATCCTTTGTGAAAAGTCACTTGGATAGTAAGGGTAGACTATACATTACAACTCGATTCGTTAAAAAAGTTATTGCAGTGAAGTTTGCCTACTTCCAAAGAGTGAAACCAGCTAACTGATATGTATTCGATCATCACAGTGTTCATCCGGGGTGGAGTGCCCTGGTCATATAACCGGAAAAAAAAACTTGCTAACTTTTAAGATCTGGAATGTTGGTGAAAATCTCCTGGATAGACATACTACAAGGTAGTTGGCCAGAATGATAGTGACTTTCGTAATTCACGTTACATGTCCTGCGGAATGACTTAATTTCCATAGAAACAATATAAGGTTTAGGACGTACAATAAACAATACTACAATCAATATGGCATTTGTTATGCTGTACTAACTGAATCCTGCCATCAATAACAAATAATTTGGTGGTGATGTGTTTCAATGCGATGTTTGACCGAATGCTACTGCCAAAATGGACAAATTATTAAGAATTTTGATTGGGAACAAGTTGGTCACTCATACAGCCCTTATTTAGAATGGCATCACGTCGGATTCGCATTTGGGACAAGTCGGGTTCAATCCCCGGCTTCGGCAGTCAAGATTTAAGTTTTCTCATGGTTTCCCAAAATCGTTTCAGGCTAATGCTGGTGTGGTTCCGTAACAAAGGCCATGGCAGATTCCTTTCCCAGCTTCTGTCATTTTACCTAATGAACTTGCTATCTACGAGATGTAAGGTCACTTACCTTACCATAGTTAGTGTTAATAAGCTACACATTCATATTTTCAATGGGAATCTGAATGTTAGCTAATTACAGCAGTTTCAAACAATTTAGTGTTGACGAATAAGTGTATCATTATGAGAAGTGTCATAATGAGAAAATTATTTCTAGAAGAAAAGTAGAATGCTAGAATATATATTTTTTAAAATTTAGATATGGTGTGAGATGTCAAAATAAGTAAGTTTGAGTGTTGCGTGATTTCAAAATTCCGTTTGAACTATTACAGAGTTACATAATTATGAGTTTTGGATAAGTAGAGTTATATCTTACCTGGTCGCACTGTTCAGAATTAAGTAATTGCAAGAAAGACTTTTGGTAGGGGAAGGTCGGGTAGTATCGGACGGCGTGTAGTATCGGACACCACTTAGTTGAGCCGTTCCGCAGTAGGTGGCAGCACCTGCTGGTCACGCATGGTTAGTTTGAGACGAGAGATGCTAGTGTCAGCACGTTGCAATTGATTGCAGTGTCACTGTGAAATAGCAGAGTGTTTTGTTGTTTGTGTGATCAGAGCCACTGAACGATGTTAAGTTTAGGTACATGTAAAATCAAGACAGGAATGTGAAAGATATATTTAATGGTCTCTTGTTCTTCTTCAAACATCTGTGTACAATATACGGTAGGTATGTTATCACTTCAAAATTGTCAACCTTGATGATGCATTGTTTCTGAAAACTTGTATGTCCTGTAGTATCGGACACTTTACCGTCGGCTAGTATCGGACATGCTACTGTCGGCAAGTATTCTGTCGGCAAGTATTCTGTCGGCTAGTATCAGACAACGCGATTATTATCAATTTGTTTTGGTTGTAGCATTATAATGCAATATTATTTAAACATTTGAATCTCATATTACTTCTCGTACATTACTATACATTTTAATTAATTTTTTCTATACCTTGCATTGGTAGCTTTTATTTTTAAATCGTCATTTATAAGAATGTATCACAAGATGCTTAACTAAACTACCAACCTTAAAGGAAATCAAAACTGATGAAATAATATTAGTTTAGTACTTCCGTTAAGGAATACTAGCTTACCAAAGCAGTAGCGGTGGTCAAGTGGTCAGATAGCTCGCCCTAGGCGCAGAAGGTCTGAGTTCAATCCCCAGCAGATTGCACTCTGAATTATCGTTTTTTAATTAATTTTTTTTATCACGCCGAACAAAATCGTTGTTACGCTGGTTTTGTCGCCTTTGCATTCTGACGTTGCAAATGACTACAGCCCTCACTCTGGTCGACTGGAGCAGGTATGAGCCTCTCAAATCTCTCGAAAATATCAAATAGTAAATTGCTTTAAGTCGCCTGCTTACAGCTCTTCTAGTCGTCTCCAATAGACCTGCCTCCGTAGCATAGTCGGTTATAGCCGTTCTACGGTGCGAGAAGCCCTAGGTTCTAATCCTGGCTCAGGCATGGATGTTGTCTCTTCGTCAGATATTTCTGCAGCAATTTTGTTCTGAAATTATTTTTTGTAGTGACCATGGGGACAAAGTTTTTTGCTAGTAAAAAATGTAATTCCTTTTATGTCACAAAACAGAGAAGATTATAGGCCAACATTGTTCATCTTTAAAGCAATACGAATTCGGTCAAATGCTATGTTTCCTGTGCATGTCATTTTTCAGGTAATATGGGGAAAATACGAGGAAAGTGGGAGGAACATGAAATGAAATCAGCAGTTGAGTGTGAGAGAATTGGGAAAAGGAGTATCAGAGAAGCCAGTGAGAGATTTTCCGTCCCAAAAAGCACATTAGGCGACAGAATTAAACTACTTGCTGCAGGAGGAGAACTGAAACTTAAACCATCCTTAGGTTTATTTCAGAGTACGTTCAGCGAAGAGCAAGAGGAGCATCTGTATGATCATCTGAAAAGTCTAGACAATCAATTAATGCCATTAACAAAAAATGAATTCTTGAAACTAGTATTTCAGTTTGCAGAACAATTAAGGGTGCCACATCGTTTCAACCCCGAAAAAAGAATGGCTGGAAAAGATTTTTATTATGATTTCATGAAACGACATCCAGGATTGGGTTTGAGATCTGCTGAGTCTACCAGTTTGAGCAGCTGTAGGTTTCACCAAAAAACAAGTTGATGTGTTCTTTGACAAGATAACAGAACTGATGGACACAAAATCATTCAAGCCCTCGCGAATTTTTAATGCCGATGAGACCGGTGTATCAGTAGTGCACACAAATCATCTTAAGGTCATGACAGTGAAAGGGAAAAAGCAGGTTGGGAAAGTAACTTCAGGTGAAAGAGGATGGAATGTGACTGTTAAGTTTACAAAATACAATTCTTCTGAGAAAGCTATACAAAGACTGAAATATATACAAATACTATTATGGGTTACATCTATACACATTTTCTTCCCGAAATTAGTGTCTGTGTATATATAAATTCTTAGGTATATAATTTATTCAAATAAGTTTGTTAAAATTACTCGTCCTACATATTTGTACAAAAATGTTCACAAAAAGACGTAGTGGGGGCAATATGTTAGGCTAGTTTAAGTTATATTAGGTTAGGTTACCTAAACTACCTAACTTAATCTAACCTAAAATAACCTAACAGATATTTTTACTTAGGATTACTTCTATATGTCTATAGAAAAATTTTAATTAATTAACTATAGATTAATAGTTTGCGGGTACACTATTAGTAGTGATTTTTGGTATTTACCCATGCTTCTTACCGGTACTTAACTTACCTGGCAGATTAAAACTTGGTAAGGAATTAGCATTTAGCCATTTTGTGTAAGGATTAAAACAATCTGTACTAAAATGTAGGTTGCATATTTTCATGTTACTGTAGAACTCTTCGTTTTTAAGTTCACCAAAAAAGGGGCGAAGGGATTCTCCTTTTCCACTTTTCAAAACGAAATGTATCATTAACTACAGGAAATTTGTGTTTCACTATTGTTTTGTCTTCAGAACCTGGTACACAACAATTCGGCGTTCTGCTAGTTTGAAGTAATAAGTACTCAAAAACCGAACTCAAGCAAATACATGAAATGCAAACTAAAAAAAAATTCGACGCTAATTTAAAAATAATGGTGCAAGAAGTTTACGAAAATAACCTGGTTCGAGGTTTTCTTTTAATATACTCTGGATAACATCGTAAGTTTTCGGACAAGGTTCTTCACTAACGCCTTGCGCCAGGGACCAGGATCTAAAAATCAAACATGGCTGATGGTCAAAGAAAGTCTTATGGGATCCCCAGCCCTGGGGGGGACCAATGGAATATGTTAGTGATTAACAGCATGCATGCAACAGAGCCACCATTCTTACAAAGTGTATACTTGTTAAACCCTTTGGAAAAATTATGAATGAATGCTGGGAAGGACATTGCAAATGTGACTCATAAGAAAAGGAAAGTTGATGACGCTTGTCTTGTAGAAGACAACGAATACACAAATAAAATACAATATGAAATAATAGCTGATGATGGACGGGACAAAGACAATTATAAGCTACCTATTTAGACAATCTAAGAACTGAAGGTAAGAGCTAATATAAAATAGAAAACCTACGTATTCATATGAATTGTCTACGCAGCTTAGAAAAAAATCATGTGACAATAGAAATGTTAAAATCATTGAATGTTTTATTTCCAGTATACATATCTTACTACTATTTCAATAATACTGTAGACGTTGTTGAATGTCTTTGAATACCTCTCTGCAGTTTATCAACACATACATACAGTGAAATCAGTACTTGGGGAGTACCCATATTTATGGATATATCTAGACTGAAGGTAACTGTTATTAATATTCATAATGATTGTTTTCTGAAATGGTATCCTGAATAGTAGTATCCTGAAATAATACCCTGGATAGGTGTATTCTGAAGTATTATCTTGAATAGTAGTATCCGGAAATAGTATCCTGAATGACAGTATCCTAAAGTATCCTGAAATAGTATCCTCCTGTCCTGCAGACACCAAAAAATGGGGTGAGCAGAGGAATGACGAAGGACGAGTTTATTATGAAAAAAATGGGGAAGAAGGAGATGTATCGACGAAGTGAACTCAGATGTATTATAATCTCTCTCCTTGTTATACGCAGGCAACGCCTTTCTTTTATTGGTTCACATAAAAGGTGAATTTTTCATAGATCTTACAGCTAATCCCATACGTTGAGCTACAATTTATATTATTCTGCTATCCGTATGTTTGTTCAAAATACTAAAATTTAATTACAAGTACTTAATATTTTTAATGTATGTTTAAAACCACGTCAAAATTGACCTCAGTTTGGTGCGCCCAAACTGTCGGCACCCTGGGTGGCCACCTAGTCCATTCGTCGCTCCTCGTGGGTAGATTGGGGGACACAGGAAGAAAGATGGAATTGTAAACATAATTATACATCATGACCCGTTATGTGAGGGGAGAAGGAGGAGGACCTGCGATGTTAAAAAAAAAAAGTAGGTGTGATTGTTTAAGGATGTGGGAAGGGAAAAAGTAACTGCTATGCGCGCGCTACTTCGTGTTTCGGCGGAGGTGGAGTCAAATGCCTGAAACTTGTTCGATCCAATCCAACTCGTGATCAAGGTCCAGCTCCATTGAGGAGCGGATTGGACCTTAACTTCTATGTTGTTCTTATGTTGGCATTACAATTGCGAAGTGTTCCCACTCTGCATTCAGAACAATAAATTTTGAGTGTACACAGTAAAAGGCCTTACAAAGTTAATCAGGTATTGTCTCAAAATTTCAAGGATTATGAAAAGGTTTTAACTGAAGATAATCTAAGTTTTTTTCAGCATTCCCTATACCAAGGTAGTAAAGTAAACAAGGTTTCTCTTTACAGGTTGGTAACAAACACTTATAATGACACTGAATTTCAATCCAAGATTAATAAGGAAAAATTTTCTGACATTAGTCAAAGATGCCGAAAGTCGATAAAACTTTTTTTTATATTTTAAGAAGTTTCATGCAGTGTAAAACATGGATGTTGTATGAGGTCTAAGGTAAGTATTTTAGCACTGGAATGGGCTATTGTTCAATTGTTTTGTAATTTTTGTAACTATATTTTCAATTTTATATACTGTTCGATGTGCAGAACTAAGATGATAAACAGACTAAACCAACGTATCTATTTTTCGATGCTATGATAAAATTGTCAAATAAGTACGCATTGTGTTTGTGATCAACATACAGTTAATAAAGTATTCATTATATATTAATTTAATAAAGTAATCCAAAATTAACTATAGGTTCCTTTGATGCATTATACATATTGTTGTACATTATATCTCAGTAAACATCCATTTTCTTTGTCTATTCGAGTAATGTTGTTTTCCCTGTCATTTCAGGTAATATTGGAGTACTGTACAGCCAAGTTGGTATTTGGAAATTGCCGCGTTAATTTTATTTTGTGCTATTAGGCAACAATTTTTTTTTTACGAAAATATGTTTACTACACTTCATAAGCGACATAACTGTTTAAAATAAATTTTAAAAAAAGTTTCTGTAAGCACAAAAAAATAAAAATTGCTCTCCTGTAAAACTGTTAAAGAGAAACTTGTCATTTTGAGTCTTCGAAATGTAGGGAGATATCCATGAAATCGCCATGCATTAATTGTTTTGGACATCATGACTGTAGTATCATAGGCCTTCACTAGGTCAAAACAGACGACAATGAGGTGTTGTCGCTGTATACAGGAATTTTGTATAGCTGCCTCTAGACCGACTATATGATCCACCGCTGAACGGTGTCGGCGAAAGTCACAATGGAGAGATGTTAGAAGTCCTCAAGGCTCAAGGCAGTATATGAGCAGATCAGTTATTATTTTCTACATTGTTTTACAGAGAGCGCTAGTCAGCGAAATCGTTTGATAGCTGGAAACATCTCCCTTATCCTTCCCAGGCTTAAAAACTGGAATAAGGATAGCGAGACTCCATTGGGAATGGAAGCTTTCTGATTGCCATATGATATTAAACATCCCGAGTAATTTTGTTTTCCCTTCACATGTCAAGTTTTGTAGCATTTCATAATTAATACCATTTGTGTCAACAGAAAAGTGTTTCGAGCGGGAGAGGGATCTCTCGAGTTCACAAACAGAGAATGGATGGCTGATATAGTCCTTTCCCCATAAAAGACCCGAAGTCCACGCCCTGCTCTCCACACTGTGCCTATAAAGCCAGGAATGATGATGGGTATCAGTCGTTGCTCGAATGCTGACAAAATGTATGTCCCAGTAATTTGCAAATGTCTTCGGCAACATTAATGACTGCATTATTATGCCAAAGAAAGGAATTATTTACACTACGGGGTTTGTCCCTTATCTTTCTAACATTATCCCAAATATATTTACTGGTTGTATGAACTGTAAGAGACGACAGAAACTCCCTCCAAGACTTTCGCTTGTTTTCTCACATAGCCTGTGCCCTGGTGATGTGTAACAGTTTTAACTTCACCAGAGTGGGATGCAATGTAAATCTTCGAAGCGCACTTCGCCGGGCACGGATTGCCTCCTTGCACTCATCATTCCACCAAGACACACGACTACGCCGACGAGAGGATGACTTCGGGATTACAACCACTGCTGCCGACATCACAGCTGCAACAAAATATGAGACAGCGGCATCCGCTTCATGAAGTGGATCCACAGTAAGTGAAGTGACTGACTGTCTATCTATAGCCTTCCCAATCTGCCTCTCTATCACCCAGCGAGTAATGGAGGGGGCAGCATCAGAAACATTATGTAACACAACTATTTTGTTAAGTAAAATAACGAGAGCTACGCAGTTATTTTAATTACTGTAAAATTGCACTTGTGAGATTTACAACCTTTTACCTTTCCCCCATCGATATGTTAATAGTAATCTAAGGGAGGCCTATGTGTTAAATTCTACCCTGAAAATGATTTAATTATGTTTACATTTATCTTATTTATCAGTAAATGTAAGCGATGGAACATAACCCTAAAATATGATAACAATAGTGAGTTCAGATTTTTAAATTTTGTTGCAATGGGAGTTTAGAATTAGATATTATTGGTTTGTGGACATATGCCATTGTTCATATTTTGCTGATCAAACTTGTGTTGAATGACAAAAGTACTACAAATAAAAAAGAACAAAATAGAAATAAACACACAAAAATATCCCAGAAAAATTTTGTTAGGCATTTTATTTTTTTACAAATAGTAATACTGAAAAAGAAATAATGTCGACCAGTCTTTTCTGTAGCCCAGTTCCTGAAACTCTCGATTCTTATAATATTGTTGCCCAGACTGTAGATGGTGTTAGATTTGTGGAAATTATGTACTTTATCAACAAACTTATTAGGGCAAGTTCCCATTGTTCTGTTTTCGACTGTACACTTGCTAATATGGAAGTCTTGAGAGAAGTAAGGAGCGGGTTTTCATCAGTTATTGTTTTTAAATGTAATATGTGCCTCACCACTATATCAGTTCCAACCCACGACCCAGAAAGTCCTTCGCTTGCAAATATTAGTTCTAGGGCTGTTGCAGAGCCATCAGCATTGGAGCAGGGTTTTCACATTTGGAGGAGTTTTGTGCATCTATAGGTGTACCATGTATGGCTCCGATGAAATACTCTAGGTACCACAATTTTGTCTGTGATGGTTGGGAACAAGCAGCAACAGAGCAAATGAAATATGCTGTTGCTGAGGAAGCAGAATTAGCCAGGGAGAGGGACGATGTGGACGAGAATGGCATTCCATTAATTACTGTAGTCGTTGATGGATCTTGGTGTAAAAGATCGTACAAAACAAAATATGACGCCTTGTCTGGAGTAGCAGCAATAGTTGGTTACGAGACCAAGAAGGTACTTTATATGGCAGTTGCTAATAAATACTGCTATGTTTGCACAAGAGCCACAGACAAAGACAATGTAAGATCACATATTATATGCTATAAGAATTACCAGTGAAGTTCGAGCAGTATGGAAGGTAATTTAATTGTTCAGGGATTTCTAGAAAGTGAAGCAGAAGATCAAGTTATATACTCGTGAATGATCGGAGATGGAGACAGCAGTGTCTCTAAAAAGATTTTGGAAGCCCGTCCTTACAAAAATGTAACTGTGGAGAAAATTGAATGCAAGAACCACCTGCTAAGGAACTGTCGAAAGAAATTAACAATATTAAGTGAAAATACTGCACATGTAAATTCAGCTTTACGAAAATCTCTTGGGGATAAAATTGGTAAAATTATTACAGGTGTTAAGAAAGCTGTCGCTTACCGCAAAGCTGAATGTAGGGACCATCAAAGCAAAATAATGCAACTAAAATGTGACATTGAAAATGGCCCAAGTCACTTATTCGGAGAACATCTACATTGCAAAGCACTAGGATACTTCTACTCAGGCGAAAAAGAAGGTGAAAGAAACTTAGTTCCTTTCTTGAAACAAAGTGGGCTGAATGATAAAATTGAAAGTATAATTAATTCACTAGCGAGACACTCAAGCAGCTTGATTGTTGACGTTGACAACAATTGCGTGGAACAATAAAATGCCATCGTAGCGAAATTTTCAGGTGTCAAAAGAATAAATTATGCTACCAGAAGATCTTATCAGGGAATATCTGCAGCTTCTGTGGTGGCACACAACACTAAGAAACCTCATTATTTTCTCCATAAGACATTGCAGACTGGAATAAGTCCTAACTAAATTGCAAAGCGTTTGGAAACGAAACGAGTACGCAATTAGAAACAAGAAAGGCAAAGGAGAAGTAAAGCCAAGAAATGTAGGCGAACTGCTCTTCGTATGTCCCTTGCTCGTTGCTTTGAAGATAAAGATTATGGACCACTGTGTCAGGTACCAGACTTGCCTGATTCTGTATTCAAAGAAGAAGAAAATAAATTCTTAAGTCCCTGGAGAAGACTGATGATGAACGTAGCCGAATAGAGAGAGAGAGAGACTATCCTTCAGGCAGGAAGCAGTGAATGGCTCGAAACTAGGCGGAAGATGCTGACAGCTTCAAATTTTGGGAAAGTGTGTTGTATGAGACCAACAACTAGCTGCAAGTATATTGTGAAATCTATCATTTACTCTTCGGATATACTACATGTGCCAGCATTAGAACACGGGAGAAAATGTGTAGCTTTTGCCATAAAACAACTGAAAAAGCGAGAGGGGGTACATATAGAGCATTCGGGTCTTTTCATAGACAAGCAGTATTCCTTTCTCGGCGCAACACCTGACGGTCTAATTGGAGAAAATTCAATTGTGGAAATTAAGTGCCCTGCAACTGCCCATGGAAAGGACGTAAGAGAAGCAATGAAAGAAGGAAAGTTGAAACACATGAAGTTCTCGGAGGATAAAACTAGTTCTGTTGTTATGAATAAGACTCATGAATATTTTATCAAATTCAAGGTCAGCTTCACATAACCCAAAGAGAAGTGTGTGTACTTGCCATCTGGACATCGAGTGAAAAGGAAATGATGGTCATGAAAATTAAAAAGATGACATATTCTGGGAAAACAACATGAAAAACAAATTTGTAATGTTTTGTAAACATTGCATGCTGTCAGAACTGGTGGATCCCAGACACACGCGCAATATGGAAATACGTGATCCTCTTTACATATCAGACGCAATACGTAAAAACGGAAACAGAAAAATTTCAAAATCTTCCAAGAAAATACATCCAAGGTGTGAATAGTCATTTCTTCAAATGATAAGTTATAAGTACTAAAGAAGTACGGAAATGTATTGTTTCATATTATATTTTACTTACTTCTTCCAGGATTTATAATGCCAAAAATCTTGTGATATTTTCAATATTGCTCAACAATAATATTTGGTAAAAGTTTTGCCCTAGGCATAGTATTTAATGATTTGGCTGATTTGATGTTCGATAGTTTGTAACACACACATAATAAAACTTAACTATACAAATTTCAGATTAAGTTAGCATACAAAGCTATTGACAGTACTGGAGCAGAGCACTTGGGCTTTACACGTGAAATAAAAGCAACATTTTATAGGGCACAGTAAGGATATCTTGCTGTTAATTAACGAAAACGTATATTTTAAAATATAGGAAGGTGATAAAAAAGCTATTGCAACTTTTAACGTATATATAGTGAAGTGTTCAGCTAAAACAGTGTTTGTATACGAACGCATGGCTTAGCAACAACTAAAGTGGTTATAATAAGCAACCTTAAAATATTTGTACTGAACATTGCATTAACACAAATTACATTGACATAAACTAATTTGTTGCAGCTGATATAATTAATCAGTTTTTCCTTGAAACACTTGCTTACATAAATTTATTTCGATAACTATGTTAGTAACCGGCGGCACGTACGGACGTACCTTGTAATAAAATTGGATTCTGGGTGACAGACAACTGCAGAAATCAACAAACGACTAAAATTGCCGCGTCTCTCACACACACACTGTTCAATTATTTATGAAGAAACGCTGAACTCGCTGTTTTCTAGTATATGAATAAAATATTAAGGTACTACTAAACATATATAAATCTACAAAATAATATACAAGGCAATAGTTCTATACTACTAGTGAAATTTTGATGTCATTAAAAAGAATCAAGTTCTTTGTAACTCACGAACACGCAGGACTAATCAAGCTCAACTCGTATTATTGGCAGTGTGTTCAGCATGGAGAACGCCAGCGTATCGATTAGTATCTGAATCTTTTATCGACCCCACGATAAACAGTTTTCAAAAGTCAAAACAATATGAAAATATTAAAACGTAACATCGTTTTTCCAGTTGCCAACTTTTAATGGTTCTGGTCAATGAAATAAGCATATGTATGGCGCCAGTGGCGGATCTAGAAATTGGTCAAGGTGACAACGTACTACGCTATCTAGAAAAAAAAGACTAAACAAATAAAACTACCGTGTCTTGACCACCTTTGGGAGCAAACTGCAAAGAATCCTGAAACGAATTTCTAAGGACTTCCATAAACAATATTTTAACAAAAATACATAAACTCCATCATAAATTATTTGAAAGTGTTTTACAGGGATAAGTTAACACCCATTGTGCTTATTCGTAATCGTAGGGGTTGAGTTTAAAAAAAAAATTGAGTTTATGGCGTTTGCAACACCAATATCTTGAATGAAATTGAACAGCGATAATGCAGTGTATTAAAATATATATATATTAAGTGAAAAAAAAACATTTTACCTTTCTTGGCCTACATAATATACTAATAATAATTTATACTAGTTAATAAATTATTAAACTATATTTATTACTAGCTGACCCGGCAGACTTCATACTGCCTAATTAAATTGCAATAAAGTCCTGTCAAAATGATTTGTAATGTGACATTTTTTTGTTCCTACATATTTTATAGTCGGGGCAAAAAATTCTCCTGAACAGCTGTCCCTTTGCGGCTTCGCCAGCGTGTACTATAGAAAAGAGTAACTAACTTTTAGTTACGTGTTAATTGATGGTGATACTATATTCACTGTTTATCTTTAAAACATAAAATACAAACAGATTTGTCCAGTCCACTGCGCTAAGCGTACTTTAATTGCAGAACATTTTTTTTAATTCATCTTTATTTCTCTATAAAACAGCTGCCCAGCTGCGGCTTCCACCGCGTGAAATAATTTAATGTAAATATATGTGATGAAGGCATTTAACAGCTAGCATACTCAATAACAGTGTAAAGAGCGCGCGCAATACGCTTGTATGATGTCATAGTAATTCCCATCGCAAAGTTTTGCACGGGATACGAACCTGTAACCCCACCCCTCCCACACCCCAAACTTTATACAATACCTGAGTGAATGCTTAAGGCCTCGATCATAGGAACATACCCACATTGTTTAAACAACAATAGCAATAAAGCTCAAATTGAATCAACTTTTTTTAGGTTTTTTTCCGGCAATTATTCGAATTTTTCTCGCCGTAAAAACCATCTTTGAACTTCAACGAACATAAAAAAAAAGAATTTGCCAAATTGGTCCAGGCGTTGTTGGGTTATGCGCTTACCAACACATTTTGCGATTCATTTTTATATTATAGATAGATTATAAATTTCTATTATTTGAGATAAAATAGAATATTTCATTGTGTCAAGGCAGGTTACTTTGGCAGTTTGCTATTAACTTTCACTGTAATAAAGAAATTACTATTGCTTTCCGCAGTGGGAATAATGTGTAATGTAAGTTAATTAGGTTGTAGACTTGGGTGAAAATAAACAAGCAATAATAAACGTCAAAAATTTATATTAATTGATTCAGAAAATTAATCGAGTCCAGTAACACGAATAGGCTTGTAGTAGTTTATTTTTCTTCATTAACATGTTTTGTTTACAGCTCAGGCGTGCTATGACGAAAAAGTTTACTCAAAATTGAAAAGTTCCAAGTAGCACTTGTGTGCAGATATTTAGCAACCAACCGTAATTCCTCTTTTTAATACTAAGTTATCGATTTTCACTCTAATAATTCTAAAATCATCACTGAATACTGACCAGCGACGAGTCTGTGAAATTCATTCAAATTCTGTGTTCTCTCAAGAGGGTTCAGGTTTTTTTTTTTTTTTTTTTTTTAATAATTTCTGCATTCATTAATACTGTGAATTGCATGCAGACGTATCAACGGATTCAAATCTGGTATAATTTCTCCAAATCATCTTCACTGTACGATTTGCTGTCGACATAGCAATAATTTTACCTATTAGATTCTGAAAATTAATTATTATTTAATAGCGAACATAAATGTATCTCATCTGAATACAAAAGTCTTTAAACAAAATATAACGTGACTATTTCTACGTGAAAGACGAAGCAAATTTGAGACCCAAATATACAAGTCTTGAATCATTGTACACAACTAGAATATAGCATCAAAAGCCGAGTGTTGACGCCAGAACGCGTCGTGTTATGATAAATGAATGACTTGATGACACTGTTGTACTCAACTGCTTTATTCTGCTCAACACAATACCCGTCTTAACGCTAGCTACATTCTCCACTCACTCCCGCTCTTCACCCTCGTCCCCCATCCTTCCGGCGTGTCCGCCTGTCCCCCTCCTGCCATGTCCTTGGAACCTCCTCAGGGGTGGACAACTTGGAGACTTCTGGAGATACGGCATGCTTGCTGCCGGTTGACAACACACAGCAGTTCAAACACAACCCAAACATGCCGCCCACCTTGAAAGGATGACCTTTCAACAGTTG
>PNEQ01019465.1:0-51500 GCA_003012365.1 Medauroidea extradentata
CAAATTTTTGAGTCAGTAACCCACCAATAAATCGGTGTTAAGTGTAACCCGGCGTGAGTTATTTGGCCATGGCCAATTCAGGTCTTTAGGGAGCTAGACCCCTCAACCAGCCGCCTTTTCAGCTTTTCAACCACCATCATCTCGACGTGGAGGATCCAGGGGGAGCACGCCACACGGGCGGCAGATCCACGGCCACCACAATCAGCAGCCGGCATTGCGAGAGGCGTAGTTGTCTCTCTCTATCACCCTCCCCTCTGCCCTCACCACCAACACGTCAAGTATAAGTACTAAATCTAAAGTGGACAGGCCTAAATAGATTACAGCTGAAATTATTACAAGCAGCAAAAAACTTAAATATCTGCATAGTGCAAAAACTATTTATACTGAGTTAAATAAAGAATATTTAACCAAATACCATCACACTTATAAAAAAAATAAACCAAAAAACAATAGTATTGGCAAAGCAAAGATACCTAGAAAATTAAATTAACATGGCAGCTAACAAAAACAAGGTGATATGGAAAATCATCAAAACTGAAGCATGCATGGACACAACATCCCAAAGTCAGGAAATTGCCCTGGACATAAATAACAAAACATATCACTCACACAAGGCAGTAAATTTGTTCAACAATTACTTCCTAAGTGCTACATCCCTTGAATTACAAGCAAAATAACCCAAAAATCTTGAAAAATTAGCTCTCAAGCACGTAGAAAGGTCAATGTATCTTTATCCCACAAATGAACAGGAATTTGGCAAAATAATAAAAAAAAAAAAACATGAAAAACATCCTATAGCAAGACTTCTTTGGTATCCCGCATAAAATATTAAAACAGTGTTACAGACCAGTCTCTTGTTGGTCCTAACACACATTACTAATAGTATACTCAATACCCGCTCCTTTCCAATTAGGTTGAAACTCGCTAAAATAGTACCTATATACAAAAAGGGCGACAAGTCAAAGCCGGAAAACTATAGACCTATAAGCATTTTGCCAGCATTCTCTAAGATAGTAGAAAGGATTATCTAAAACAGACTAATAAACTTTTTCAAAAGAATAACGTCTTATGTTGAGAACAAATTGGATTTCAGAAAAATAAGAGTACATTCACGCACATTAAGCTTGTATTAAGAAAACTAGACATGGGTAAACAGCTGATGGGAATATTCTGCGACGTGTCGAAAGCTTTCGCCTCTGTAAATCATAAAATCATAATAGAAAAACTAGAAGCATATTGTATTAAGGCATTACCACTACAACTTTTGGAATCGTACTTGGCCATTTTATCTATAGTCAAAACATTGTCAGCTGATGCATGTTGTAATGTAGGTTATACGAGAATCGTGAGAAACATTTTGGGATATTGATCGTTGTGGTATTTGTTTGTCGAGTCCGTTACAACTACGTCTGATTAATGTATCACTAGAGAACATTCGTACTCTCGCCAACATGAAATATGTTTTAAATTGCTGCAGTCAACAACATATTGTGATGCCTACCTATCTTAGTGTTTGGCTGCACACACTACAGCAATAAAATAAAAGCATACTACAACTACTATAGGCTTTGTTTATGCAGTTTAGATAAATTGTACTGTTGTGTTATGGGTAGCTGCAATGAGACAGGATAAAAGGTAGGTACCGAACTTTTTGGTTTACATTCAACACAAATCAAATGTTAACGAAACATAACATTTAATTAATCGTGTAGAAATTCATTACTGGGAGGAGAATGAAAATACATACTGCTTGATAGTATGGTATGCTATAGGCTGGAATATGTTGCCAAAGAGAAGGATACATACATATATGGAACTTGAGGTGCGGGAATGGAATAAGGTGCAAAGAGGGTAACGGGATGGGTGAATAGTAGGTGAAGAAGGCACCGGTACGATGGGGAGGATGAAGGGATATATAGGCCATCTGTAATGTTGAAGGAAATGGGATGGAGTACACTAAAATACAGAAGAAGAAATGAAAGTTTGGTCAGGATGTTCATACTTTAGACAAGAGAGGGAGGTTGGGGAGGGTTAAATTGCCACCTAGCTAAGGGAGGGTATGGGGGAGAGTAAACACCAGTGAGAAGGTTCAAGTAGAGTGGAAGAGAAAAATTGGTTAGACAGTCTATGCTTGTGAGGTCGGTGGAGGAATATTTTACAGAATGATATAGTACTGTTAGGAGTTGGAAGGTTCAAGAGGGGTTTGGGAATGGTAGCCTAGAGAGGCAGGCAAGAATTGATCTCGCTACATGGTGACATACCAATTGCGAATATCTATTTATTTGTATAAGGTCGAGGTCTCTTAAATAGGGTAGGGTGGGTGGCATGGTTGTTTATTGTTGATGTAGTTGACATATTATGTGCATGGTTCTTGTAGTAATAAGAATGTATTATAGTATTTATTTTTAATTTGTATACATAAATGCAGGCTTATTTGCATATGTTCAGACGTTTTATAATTTACATTTACCAGTAGTCCTATAAACATAACCTTAACTTACAAAGCAGTGTACTATACACAAAACTGAAGTAACAATAATTACACAGAACTGAAATGCTTAATATGTATATTTTATGTCCGCATATGTTTACTTTAACTTTTTTAAATTTATATGTTTGGATTGTGAGCCAGTTACTCGCTACCTGCATATTTTCGTCAGTTGTTTTCATCCTGTATTTACGATTTATTCTCGTTCCTAAATTATTAAACGATTCACAGAGGTAGTAAATTCTTTACATGCCACATAGACATACACAATGCATCGTAAGATTTGTTTTTCTGTTATTATCGGCACATAAACGTAATTATCCCTAACCAACACCCTGCCACGCCCCTTTGTTTTGACGATGGAAAACATGGCCGACACAAGTTAAATTGAGCTTCAGCCAGAAAGCGTTTCCACCGCTCTATGTTTACTATATATTTTTAGTTGAACTAAGAGCACTCTTCTGTCTTCTCTATAACATCATTATCCAAAATAAACAGCATAAATGACTTAAAAAACAAATTAAAAATACTTTTTCAGAAACATGGCTTCTATAGCTTAAGTGAGATAGAGGAACACACGAAGTTCAGTACTTCTAACAATGTTTAAATGTTTGTGAAAAATTCTAGTGTGCTTATGGATAAGATACAGGACGAGCCAACTTCTGAGTGTTACTATTATTATTATTATTTCTTTTGTCCTCCATAGTGTAAATGTTCTTGCTATAACTTAGTTGTGTATTATTACTGTATCCAACTATTTGCAGCGTAGTGATTATTATTCTCAATAAATGTATAGTTCTTCATAGTCTTAGCTGCAAAAGATATATTTCAAATGTTCTTGTACATTACTTTATAGGTTAACTTATATGTTCTTGCATCTGTTACATGGTAATTAAATATTTCTTCAGAGGCTATATGATAACTAGTTTAGTTATAGTTGTGTCTAATGTTCAAAATGGTGTACATGTGATCTGATGATTTTATTATCAGACTTCCACTCTGAATTGAATTATTAAAAGAAAGGTATATGTGTATGCATCTTACGTATTAGTGTAGGTCTAAGGGTTTATGACTCATGTGTTTGTGTCTATGTGCATGTGTGTGTACTACAAATGCACAAATTTGAAGAGGGTCATTTCGCAACTCCCTCTCTCCGAGCCCGTCGTGCGCATCAAGCCACCATTACGGAACGGGCAGAGTGCCCGTACAGCCACGGCATATGGGAACGCACCCGGCAACGTGGGCACACGAGGTAGCGGAGTCCAGACGCCGCCCCCGCGACGCCGGGTGCTACCAGCGTGTGCGTCGGTCCCATAGAACTGCCGACAAATGGTAGGAATATGCCCCTTGACGAGAAGCGACGCAATTTAACGTCAAAGTTGAACAATGTGTAAAAGCCCTCCCGTGCTTTTCCCGTCAAGGGGAGTTATGCCATTTAACAGGCAATAATATAGAAAGGCCAGGGGTAAGTGTGTTTCATGTGTACTGTGCCCCCTCTCAACTTTTTCGTATTTAACCTTAATACCAATAAAACACCCCTGCGCCTCGCGACAACTTGGACTCGCCCACGCAGCCAACTTGCCGCCGAAATATCTACACACGTTCTCCCCCAAACAGTTTCACATTTTATTTGTTCTGTAATTGCCAGTGTTGTGTTATAATTATTTCTATTCAAATAACATCCAAATGCAGTGTCTACGTTTTTAAATGTTGTATGGTTCAAAATTTCACGTAACTATAAATTACGTAAAATCTCCATAAACTATCCTGTTATACAAATTTGGGACTCTAACCCTCAAGCTGTGCTATTATGAGTGTTTTGGGCCTTTGCCCCTGTTTAATTTAGTGATTTTGTGTTTTTTAACGAGTCCTCCCCGTGCTTTGGCGGCACGACGTCATGCACGCGGGAAGGACTCGCCAGTTGGCATTACGTGGCGGACCGGGACAGTCGACGTGTTAGTCACTCCGGGCTCTTCACAACTTTGCATAGTCAGTAGCGTACCAATAGTCATTCTTTTCGTCTGGAACATTTTCTTTTAACTTTGCTGGCTCGGAGTTGTACCGTTCACCCCTGCAACTCGTCGCCCTGGGGCATTGCTTAAATTATCTTTTTCACTTGTGTAGTGAATTTTCACGTAACAGCATCGCCCACCGGTCGGGCTTAGGGCCGGGTCCGCTATTTGCGCCACCAGTGTTGTATGATTGGAGCATGGTGCTTTACCAATAAATACGTTTTTCCAGTTACAGGTGCGTATTTATTACTTGCCGCTTCACGGCCATAAGGGCACGGGACCCTTCAACCCGCCTTCTAGTACTAGACCTATAGTGTGTGTATGTGTGTATTTTTCTACTTTAGTGCTACGGGCGTGGGGAACGCCATAAGATTCCCCTGCGTAAGTAACATATCGACGTAGAGTGGGGAGTGTTCTGCAACGCCACGGCCGTCGACCACGTGGCCCTGAAACCTAGAGTCTCTGCTCTCATGAGTGCCCGTTCTCTCTTAACGGGCTGGCGCACCGGGCAAACAACACTTAATCACGACTCCGCTCACGTCAAATTGTTCATGTACTAGGATAATAATAATAATAATAATAATAATAATAATAATAATAATAATAATAATAATAATAATAATAATAATAATAATACCCTCTTGCAGTTGGGCTTTCGCCCTGTGGCAAGCTCACATGGCTTACTTTCCCCCCAGATCCCTCCTGAACAAACCAACCCTGTCAACCCTCACCAGCTCCTCTCTAAGCACATTCCACTCCCTCACCGACCTCACCATCATTGACTGCCCACCCCTCTCCATCCTCCTCCACACCCTCTGGATCTTAAGACTGTTGTTCCTTCTTCCTCCATAATCACCCTTGATTAAATGAGAACCCAACATTCCCCATCCTCCCTCTCCCTTCACCTCTCTGAACAACCTAACAAGCCACTCCACCCTTCGCCTGTCCTTTAAAGTACTCCAACCCATTTCCTTCATCATCACTGATGGTCTGTAATAACCTTCATCCTCTCCCTCCTGCCCCTGCCTTATCCACCTGCCCTTCACCCACCTAGCTGCTCTCCTCTGGACCTTCTCCAATTCCTGCAATTCCCCTTCCATGTAGGGATCCCACTCTGCCGCTGCATATTCCAGCATCGGGCATACCATTGAGGCGTATGCCTTCTCCTTCACCCCACCACCGACTCCCTTCAGAACTCTTCCCAGCATTCCCAGGGCCCTTCTTACCCTATAAATTACTCTCCTCACCTTTCCCCTCCACCCAAGGTCTTCCTGCAACATCGCCCCTAAGTACTTGTATTCTGCTGCCTCTCCTATCTCCTGCTCTCCCCATCTGTATGTCTGCCTGCTCTTTACCCTCTTTTTAGTGAATCTCACTATCTTTATTTTCTTTAACATTAATCTTAATTTTATTGGTTTCCATCCATTCCAGTACCCGATTAATGTCTGCCTGCAAGTTTTTTCTCACCTACCTCAGAATACAGTACACAGTCGTCCACGAACAATCTCATCCTGCCACTCACTCCCACTCCCATGTCATTTACTATTATAGTAAACAGCAAAGGGCCCAGAACACTTCCTTGTGGCACCCCTGATGTTACAGCTTCTTCTTTTGACAAGGAGTCCCCCACTCTCACTCTCTGGCTCCGTCCCTTGAGGAACTCACTAATCCAGTCAACCACACACTTGTCATATAGCAGCTCATTTACTTTTCTCATTAAAATTCCATGTGGCACCTTGTCAAATGCCTTCTCAAAATCTATGAAGCAGGCGTCAACCTGCTTCCCTTCATCAACAGATTGTACTAGATCCTCCAATAGCCCAGCCAGCTGCGTCTCACACGAGTAGCATCTTCTGAACCCATGCTGATATTCCTGTATCCAGTTCTTCTCATCCATTACATCTACCACAAATTTAACTACCAGCCTTTCCATTATCTTACCCATGTTCGAGGTGAGACTCACCGGTCTGTAACTACCAGGCCTTGCCCTATCCTCCCATTGCTTGTATACTGGCGCCACAAGACCTTCCTTCCACCCGTTTGGTAACTTGCCCTCCATCGATCTGCCAAACAACACTTCTAAGTACTTCGTTATCACCCTCCCACCAAACTTAAGAGCCCCATTCCTCATGCCATCTGGCCCCATTGCTTTGTTAGGATGTAAGTCTTTAATTACTTTGCCTAAATTCTGTCCCCTTATCCTTAGATTATCACTTGGCCCTTTGACAATCTGCTTCCTCACCCCATTAGTTCGTGCCCTCAAACACAGACAAATACTGAGCCTGCAATAATTCTGCTTTTTTCTTTGTCAGTGGTTGCGGTCCAGCCATCATTCCCTGTAAGTATTGGAGTTCCTTTCTCTCCACCTTTCACTCTTTTCAGATAACCAAAGAGCTTCTGCCATCCTTTGCTTTTTCCCTCAACCATGATGTTACTCAAGTATTCATCATTTGCCCTCTTTTATCTTAGTTTCTAGCTCCTTCCCTATCTGCTTCATCCATGCCCTAGCATTTAAAATTTCCCCTCTCCTGTATCTTGCATGCAATTGTCTACACTTCCTCTTCAGCCTCTTAATTTCTCTCCCAAAATATGGAGCCCCCCCCAGCCATTATTCTTTTCCTTGGGACAAACCTCACCAACATATCTTCTATGATCTTTTTAAACTATTCCCACAGGCACTCCACATTCTCCCCTTTAGCCCACTCATTATACCTATCCCATAGGAAGTGTTCCACCACTTTCCTGTTTCCTCGTCCATATTGCCACACTACCCTATCTTTGGTTTGATCAGCTTTAGATTTTCCTATCTTTATTTCTACCACAGGTATATCATGATCACTGATTCCCTCTACTACCATTGAATCAACTATGATATCCCCAGGTCTGACTAATACTACATCCAGCACTGACCCCACACCACCTGCAGTCCATCTAGTTGGTGCTCCTACTGCCTGCACTAGCTCCCTATTAACTTGCTGTGAAACTAGTGTCTGCATAATGCCACCCATGTCTTCTATCCCTTCCACCCACTGCACACCGGGCATATTGAGGTCACCTACTACCACCACCCACTGAATATCCCTCAGCCTATCGACCCTTTCCTTCACTGCCTGAACTGCCGGCCATCCCTGCCCCGGTGGCCTGTACACTGCCAACAATCTGAAGCTCTTACGTACCCCCTTACATCTAGTTCCATCACTTCAGCATCGTCGCTCACCCATGCTACAGAACCCTTTAAACCCTCCTTCAGGCATACCATTATACCACCCCCACTTCCATCCCTGTCGCTTCTGAATATGGAGAACTTATCCTGACTCAGTTCACAGTCCAACACCTCCTCACTCAGCCATGTCTCAACTCCTATCACGACATCTGCCCCGTATCCCACAACCATACCCCAAAATGAATCTTGCTTGTTGTATATACTTCTGCAATTTCTTACTATTATTTTGATGCTGTCCCCCATGATTCCCCCTCCTAGCCCTTACCTTTTTTACAGACTCCCCTATCTTATCTATTCCTGACCCCCCGAGGTTCTCCTCCTCTCTCTCTGGTTGCTATTCCTTGCCCCTTAGCTCCATCCTACTACGCTCTAGGCAGCCAGCAGTTTCCCTACCCAGTAGATCACCCAGAGTTATCCTACCTTCCTCAGTGAGATGGACCTGATCTCTGCCTAGATTTACAAATCCTATAACCACTTCCTGCTGTCTACAAAGATAGCTTCCCTTTCCCTACATTAATTAAACTGTAAGTATAGTAAATTGTGTTCAATGTAAATATTAGATATAATGTAAATATTATGTACATAACTGATTTGTTTCATATTTCCAGAGCTATATTGCTTGCATGGGATCTATGGAATATAAATAAAATAAATAAATAAATAATACCTGCAATTCTGCTCTGTAAATTGTAAATACAAGTTAATTTATACATTTACTGTCCACTTTCATTTGTAATGCTTTATCATGGCCGTATGAACAAAAGTTAATTGGAAACAGTTGTTAGTAGTTGGAGAAAGAGGAGAGTGACAACCAGGTAGGAGAGGAAAGGAGTACCATGAGGAGTGACTGGGCACTAAATATACTAGGTGACATAATGGGGGGGGGGGGGTGATAGTAGATGGAATGGAAGGGAGAAGGCAGGAGTGGAATAGTATAATTGAGGTTATTAACAGGAAGGAAATGGAAGTGAGGAGTAGAAGTGAGAGAGTAGAGGAAGATGAAAAGAAGGCCAAAGGCTGAATTAAGTAGGTTGGAAGAGAGAATAGAGGATCTCGAATGTGAATTAAAGGCGAATAAAGGAAAAAAAAAACAGCCCTGAGTAGTGCAGCACAGAGGGAGTTGGAGGAGGAAAGGCAAAGGAGAAGGGAGGATGAAATTGAGATGGAAAATCTGAGAAAAATGGTAGAGGAATTGGAATTGAAGACCAGGGAAAAGTCTGAGACAAGTAAGGACAGGTATGTAGAGGCAAGTAGTAAGGAAACTCAGAGGGAAGAGAGGACAGGAAAGGAAGAAAAGGGGAAGTAGCAAGGGAGGAGCTGGAGAAAACTGGAAAGCAGGTTAAGGGAACAGAAAATGTAGACACAGGCAGGGGAAAGCAACTAAGAGAGGAAACCATGTTGACTGATAATAGTAATCAGAAAGGAAGGCCAAACACAAAGGAAAATGAAAGAAGAAATAAAATAATTAGAGAGAGGAACTGGGTTAGAGGAAACGGGGTGGCAGTATTCGAGGACTTCATTGAGGCATGTAAATGTCGTAGGGGCCTACAAGGCAGTGAGAGGTGGAGAGAGGATGCAGGATGTAGTGACCAGAGTAGAGAGGAGTAATTTAGCTGGCATAAAGACAGTTGTAGTACATGTGGGGACAAATGATCTGGTCAGAGGAGTTGGGCCACAACAGTTTGAGGAGGAAGTGATGAGTGTACTGAAGGTAGTCAGGCATAAGGCTAGAAATGCAAGGATAGTAACAAGTGGAATATTTCCATGAAAAGGTGTGCAAGGGGTAAAAATCTTGAGAGCAGAGGAGATGATGAGAAGCTATGCTAAGAAAGTGGGGCAGTATTTGTCACAGGTAGAACAAGATTAAGGGAAGGACACTTTGCTAGACACAAGGTGCATCTAAATAGGGAACGTGTTGTGATTTTGACTTGGAATGTTACTGGAAGTAATAGGGAAAGGGGAGATGTAGCAGGGAAACTGGCATGGAGGGAGGAAAAATGGAAGGCCAGGATAGGTAAAGGGGAAATAACTAAAATTGAGGATGGGGAGAAAGGAGTACTATTCCGAGAAATTGATGGTAAGGGAAAACTACAGGTACATAAAGATATTAAAATAAAAAGTTGTAAAACTGTTAAGTTAATGGTGATTAATTGTAGGAGCATCTACAACAAAATGGAGGAATTCTGGGGAAGAGTCGAAGGATATGGAGCCAACATAGTGGTGGCTGTAGAAACATATCTGGATGAAGATGTGCAGGATGGAGAGTTGATGAGGAATGGGTATAGTATATTTCATAGAGACAGAAACAGGAGAGGTGGGGGGTTATTAGTGGTTCTGAAAGATGGACTAGAAGGGAAAGTGGAATGGATGGTGGAGGCAGTAGAACTAATTGAGATAAAAATTCAGGGTTTAGAGAGAATTTTGAGGCTGATTGCAACCTACAGACCACCAGGAGAAAAAGGAGAAATAATTGCGGTACTTAAGGAAAGGCTAGATCAGATAGGGGAGGAGAGATGTGTAGTGGTAGCAGGTGATCTAAACTTGCCAGGAGTGACATGGGAAGAAGGACTTGATGGGGCAGGACCAATGACTCAGAGATGGGCATGTCAACTGGTAAATAGGGGATTGGGACTAGCAGTAGCAGGAACAACAAGGCAGGAGACTGGGGAAGATGGCACTTTGTTAGATGTAGTCTTGGTTAGACCAGTTGAAACTGTGGTCAGTTCAGTAGTGTTAGAAAGAATTAGTGACCACAGAATCCCAGTAGTTGAGACAGCCACAAAGCTGATGACAGAGGTTAAAGATATGGCTAGGGCAGTTAGACAGTTTAAAAAAGCAGATCAAACTAAAATAAAGTTATACTTAAAAGAAAATTTTGAGACATGATCTAATGAGGAAGAAATTGAAGAAATGTGGGGAGGTTTGAAAAAAATTCTAGTAAATGCAGTTCAAAAGTTTGTACCAATAAAGAATGTTGGAATGGGAAGAGACCCACCTTATAATGGAAGGGAGGTTAGGAGGCTTAAACACAAGTGTAGGCAATTGTATGCTAAAAACAAAAGGGTAGAAAGCAAAAGTATGACAGACGAGATGAGGACATTAGGGAAAGAACTGACACAGAAAATAAAAAAGGTGAAAAGCTCGTATATGGATAAGATGATAGAGGAAGGGCAAAATGGTCGTTGGAATATGCTATGTACCATAAGTATGTAAGAAAGCTAAGAGGAAGTGAACAGAAAATACCAACACTAAGAAGGGAATGGGGACCAGAATCCATAACTGATGAGGAGAAAGCAGAGGTGTTACAGGAGCAGTACCTAACTGTGTTTGAGACAAGCAAAGAAGGTAGGTGAGAAAGTAGGGAAAGTAGTTTTTACAATGATAGATGTAAGATAGAGATGGGGGCACTGATAAAGGTACTGGGGCGACTCAATGATAGAAAAGCAGAGGGACCAGATGGTATTGGAAATGTAATGTTAAAGATGGGGGAAGGTGAGGTGTGCAGATACCTACAGGTACTTTTTAGCAAGTCACTAGAACTTGGTAAGATGCCAGCAGAATGGAAGACTGCAATAGTGGTACCCATTTACAAGGGGGAAGGAGAGAAGATGAACCCAGCCAGTTACAGACCGGTGAACCGAACATCTAACATAGGAAAAGTTATTGAGAGACTGGTGAGTGAATATGTTGTGAGGGTAATGGAGAATAATGGGAGTATGGACGATATACCCATGGATTCAGAAAGGGGTTCTCATGTGAGACACAGTTGGCAGGATTGTTGGAAGATATAAGGGAGGCTATGGATGGGAGGAAACAGATAGATGCTTGTTTTGTGGATTTTGGAAAGGCGTTTGACAAAGTGCCACATGTAAAATTAATGATAAAACTGAATGAGTTGTTGGAAGATAAGATGGTGGTAAATTGGGTGGGAGAGTAGCTGAGAGGAAGAACCCAGACAGTAAGAGTAGGATACACACTCTCAGAGGAAAGAAGTGTAACATCAGGGGTTCCACAGGGTAGTGTTTAGGACCCCTCCTCATTTTAATTATGATGAGTGATTTGGGGATAAGCATGAAATGTAGGGTTCGTCTTTTCGCAGACGACTGTGTATTGTACAAGGCGATTGGCGAAAAGGGGGGAGGGGGTCTACAGGAGGACATAAACAAATTGGAACAGTGGACGAAGGAAAATGAGATGAAAATTAACGTAAATAAAACTAAAATTTTGAGATTTACACAGAAAAGAGAGATAGTCAGAGAGACATATAGATGGGGAGGACAGGAGATTGGGGAAGCGAACAGATATAAATATTTGGGAGTTATTCCTCAGGACGACTTAAAATGGGGCGAGCAAGTGAAGTGTGTTACAAGTAAAGGTAGAAGAGTGCTGGCCCTGCTAGGAAGGGTGTTAAGGGGCACAGACAAGAAAGTGAAAGAAAAGGGATACAAAACAATGGTGAGGCCCATCTTGGAGTTTGCTGCGGCGATCTGGGACACGTACATGGGAAGGGAAGTGGTAGAGATAGAAAAGGTGCAGAGAAGGGCTGCTAGGTGGCTCACAAATAAGTGGAGGACACAGCTGGGGAGAGAGGATGATTTCAGACCATCGGTAATGGTGAGAGGACTGGGGTGGGGCACACTGCAGGACAGGAGGAGAGTGGAGCGACTGGTAAGGATGTTTAAAATGTAGAGGGGGTAGGTGGGTGGACACAACTGGGTGACAAGATACAGAGATGTTTTTTCAGGGGAAGGGGTGATCACGAGTGGAAGATGCAGAGGGTGGGGAAGAGGACAGAGAGAGGAAAAAACGCCATAATGGTGAGAACGGTGAAGGACTGGAATGAATTGGCGAGGGATGTGTTTGAGGTGACGGGAGCGAGGGAGTTTAGGAAAAGACTGATGGGGTCGGAAAGTTGAGAAGAGGTAGGTTAAGCAAATCCTTGCCACAGGGCTGAGGCCCAATTGCAAGAAGAAAAATTAAATAATAAAAAAAAATTATAGTGGTGTTAGCTTGCTCGGTTTCATGGAACACAATATTATTAACGGATAGACATCAAGATGGCGGGACCGACAATTGTTACTGTTTCCAACAACGAGCTATATAGCTTGGTTTATGGGTGGGTGAATTTCAGTAGTTTACTAACCTGTTCATTATTATTATTCATTTGTTGTCCTATGTCAACTGTCGAGTGACTTTGCGGTTTGTGTGTTGATATGGTGTTGATGTTGTGAACGTGTATTAAAAGAATCTGTGTTGTCAGTTCGTAAAACTATACTTCAAAATGAATATCACTTCAGCCGCAGGAATTATTTCTCTTCTAGAGGAACCTATGCCAGAGTTGAAAGTATTTGCTTTAAAAAAGCTTGATTTAATTGTAGACGAGTTTTGGCCAGAAATCTCGGAAGCGATAGAAAAAATCGAAATTCTGCACGAAGACAAAAATTTCAACCAACATGAATTAGCAGCTTTGGTTGCTAGTAAAGTTTACTATCATTTAGGATCTTTTGAAGATTCTTTAACATACGCTTTGGGGTCAGGTGATTTGTTTGATGTTAACTCGCGTAGTGAATATGTTGACACTATAATAGCAAAATGCATTGATTATTACACCCAACAGAGGATTGCTAAAGCCGACGGAGTAGAAGATGCAAAACCCGTGGACCCAAGGTTGGAGGCGATAGTGAACAGAATGTTTCAACGTTGTTTAGATGATGGCCAGTATCGCCAAGCTTTAGGGTTAGCTTTGGAGACTCGTCGCATGGATATTTTCGTCAAGGCTGTAAAAGAATCAGAAGACGTGAATAACATGTTGTCCTATGCTTTTCAAGTAGCTATGAGTTTAATTCAGAACAGAGGTTTTCGTAACATAGTACTTCGCACATTAGTGGATTTATATCGTAATCTTGCTACACCAGATTATGTGAATATGTGCCAGTGTTTGATATTTCTTGATGATCCATTGGCAGTGGCTGAAGTTTTGGAGAAACTTAGTAAGGATACAGAAGATGGTGCACTTATGGCATACCAAATAGCTTTTGATCTGTATGAAAGTGCTACACAGCAATTTTTAGGACGAGTCCTTCAAGCACTTAAAGCCACTGCTCCAATCCCAACAGCAAATGACCCAGCTGTGAAAGTATCGTCAGAAGGACAGGCAATGGAGGTGGATAAGCCCTCAGAGGATGAGAAGAAGTCGGAGAGAAAGCTGGAAAATCTGAATGAAGAAGAAAAGATTCATCAGGAACGTGTGGAGAAACTATCAAGTATATTAAGTGGTTCTGTATCCATTGATCTCCATCTTCAATTTTTAATTCGTAGTAACCATTCAGACATGCTAATATTAAAGAATACAAAAGATGCAGTTCGTGTATCAATTTGTCATACTGCTACAGTTATTGCAAATGCGTATATGCATAGTGGCACTACTAGTGATCAGTTCTTGCGCGACAATTTAGAGTGGTTGGCACGAGCTACCAACTGGGCAAAACTCACAGCCACAGCATCTCTTGGTGTAATTCATCGTGGCCATGAACAGGAAGCCTTGGCTTTGATGCAGAGTTATCTGCCAAGGGAAGTTGGTACAGGATCTGGGTACTCTGAGGGAGGGGGTTTGTATGCACTTGGTCTGATCCATGCAAACCATGGAGCGGCCATCACAGACTATTTGTTGGGGCAGTTAAAGGATGCTCAGAATGAAATGGTGCGACATGGAGGGTGTCTGGGGTTAGGACTAGCAGCTATGGGTACGAATCGGCAGGATGTTTACGAGCAGCTCAAGTTCAACCTTTATCAAGATGATGCTGTAACAGGTGAAGCAGCAGGAATTGCAATGGGAGCAGTGATGTTGGGATCCAAGGCCACTCAAGCAATACAAGATATGGTGGCCTATGCTCAGGAAACTCAGCACGAAAAGATCTTGCGCGGGCTAGCTGTCGGCATAGCACTCACCATGTACGGTCGTCTGGAGGAAGCAGATCCCCTGATCACCAGCCTGTGTCAAGATAAGGACCCAATCTTGCGCCGCTCCGGAATGTATACTATTGCAATGGCATATTGTGGCACCGGCAGTAACCAAGCTATACGCAAACTGCTGCATGTTGCAGTGTCAGATGTTAATGACGACGTGAGGCGAGCAGCTGTCACAGGATTGGGATTCCTGTTGTTCCGAACTCCAGAGCAGTGTCCTAGTGTGGTGTCCCTCCTTGCAGAGAGTTACAATCCACACGTACGGTACGGGGCTGCTATGGCCCTTGGCATAGCGTGTGCTGGTACAGGACTGAAGGAAGCAATAGGGTTACTTGATCCCATGACAAATGATCCTGTGAACTTTGTACGACAAGGTGCACTCATTGCATCGGCCATGATCCTCATCCAGCAAACAGAGCACCTTTGCTCTAAAGTTAAGGATTTCCGCACTTTGTATGCCAAGGTTATTGTGGACAAACATGAAGATGTTATGGCAAAATTTGGAGCAATTCTTGCTCAAGGTATTATCGATGCGGGGGGTCGTAATGTCACAGTGTCTTTGCAGTCTCGTACGGGCCACACAAATATGCTAGCTGTTGTAGGGACATTAATATTCACGCAGTATTGGTACTGGTTTCCTTTAGCGCACTGCCTGGCTCTTGCATTCACACCCACATGTCTCATTGCTCTGAACGCACAGCTGAAAATGCCGAAATTAGAATTTCGTTCGAACGCCCGTCCGTCCATGTTTGCGTACCCTCCTGCCTTGGAAGAAAAGAAACGAGAGGAACGTGAGAAAGTGACCACTGCTGTATTGAGTATAGCTGCTAGAGCACGTCGTCGTGAAGCCGAAAAGAAACATCGCGATGAAAAGATGGAAGTAGATGAAGAAAAAGATGACAAGAAGGAAGACAAGAAAGAAGAGAAAAAGGAAGAAAAGAAAGAGGATAAAAAAGAAGAGAAGAAGGAAAAAGAAAAGGAAGAGAAGAAAGAGAAGGAAAAAGAAGAAAAGAAAGAGAAAGAAAAAGAGGAGAAGAAAGAGAAGGATAAAGAAGAGAAGAAAGAAAAAGACAAAGATGAGAAAAAAAGTAGTGAGAAGAAGGAACCGGAACCAAACTTTGAAATCCTCAGTAATCCTCCACGTGTAATGAAACAGCAACTGAAAGTTCTTCAGTTGGTAGAGAACAGTAGTTATGCTCCTCTGAAGGACATTTCTATTGGCGGCATCGTGATGGTGCGGCATGTGAAGCCAGACCATGAGGAGGAGCTGGTGGAGCCGGTGGCTGCATTTGGGCCCAAACCTGATGATGATAAGGAGCCGGAACCACCTGAACCCTTCGAATACTCTGATGATTAACTGGTGAGTGATTTAGAAGGTAAATGTAAAGAATCGCTACTCATTGTGTACCATATAAACTATCGACTTTAGAGGTAGGCTGCTATAGTATGTTAATGAAAAATACTTCTATAGATTTTAGAAATAGCCGTCCTACGTAAAAAAAAATTTTTCTAAGTTTTGTTAGGTTAGGTTACCTAACATATCCCAACCTAACGAAAATAATTTTTTACATAGGATCTACTTCTAACGTCTATAGAAACACTTTTCATCAGTAAACTATAGGCCTGCCTATAAAATAAGTATTAGAGCCAGTACATGGGTAGATATTAGAACAGCTACTTATGTACCGGCCAAACTATTGATTTTAGAAGTAGGCTAGGCTAATGAAAATTTTTCAGTAGTCGTTAGAAGTAGTACTAGATAAAAAAAATATTTCATTAGGTTAATTTACGACGTATTCAAATTGGCTGCTCTGGGGGTGCAGCCTCAAGACTGAGATAATGCAATAGTCACTTGATTGCCAGCAACGAGTGTGTATTGTTTATTCTCCACAACTGGAACACATCACACTTAGCCTACAGTACAAAACAATTGTGACAACAAATTATGTAAAATGAACAAATATTTTTCAACCCCAGGTACCAAAAAAAAAGGCCAAAGTTCAACCCTACGAAGTTTGAGAGACTACTTTACTACACTTTTCTTGATCAGTTGGTAATTTAATTCATGATCGACTCGACCCTACTGTCCTTACTGTAGTTTTAACAATGAACACGGTTATTAAAATAAACACTATGTTTGCACATAAACTTTTCTGCATTATTCAAGTGCTGAACAGTCTGATAATTGCAGAATTTCCACCACAGAAAACATTTTCTCCTGTTTACACGTATAATCACTGGTTGCTGCCATATTTGCACTCAATTGTAGAACCGCCTCGAGAGACGATATGGCAAAAACTGCTACCATGTGCATCTATCGAGTGAAACTCTCAATTGGAATATGAAAATCTGAAGGCTCCCAACAGGAGTTCCAGTAAATGAAATGTGCAGCACCCAGCGGGTGTAGGGTTACTAGATGTCCGGCAAAACGACATGTCCTTTTTATAGATTTTTTGCGTCCGTCTGTATTTTTCTTGATACTTAAAAATGTCAGACTTTTTAACACGAGACGTTACCTACATGAAATATATTGCGTTTGTGATAATGTAGCCTACACGACTACAAGTTAATTAATCTTCATGAAGCTGCTATCACACTCACAATATCACATTGTGATAAGTGTGTTTTGTGCACCTTAACAATAGGCCTATGTTGTGTTCTTTGATACATTATGTAGTATGTTTATATTCGGTTATTTGTAAATTCATGTATGCTTTTAGCATTAAAATTGGTTATGTACATGGAAATATGTTTTCTTTTGTATTCAAATTAGTTATCACATGAAAGTAGCATTCAGTTAATTTTTTAATAAAATGTCCTTCGTTTGCAAGATGAACGTTTTCCTTTTTTAACTCTCAATGTCTGGTAACCCTAGGTGGGTGTGCACTGGGAGCATTCAGGTGTAACAATTGGAATTCAACATTAGGTTAGTTTATGTAACTGGACCTAACCTTATGTTAGGTTACTTAAATTAATCCAACTAAACTAATTAACCTAAAATAACATAACCGAAAGTATTATTTTTGCGTAGGATTACTTCTAACGTCTATAGAAACATTTTTCATTAGTAAACTATACCGATAAAACAAACAGTTTGGCCTGTACTCGATGAGTAGCTATGCTTAATATTGACCCTATGGGACTTTAAGCGGTGAGTGGGTAGCATAGTTGTTTTTCCAGATACATCAATCTGAAAAAAAAAAAAAAAAAAATTTTTGGCCATTTTGAAGGTCCCAAAAATAATATTTCTAATAAAAGTGCTGAATTTTCCCAAATTTAAGTTATTGTACAACAGTGTTAAGGTTATAAGAGAAATTTCGGAACAATATTTTACTTCCAACAGAGGTTATTGGTTTTGAAAATTAAAACACAGATAACATGATAATAATAATAATAATAATTAAAAACCACAACAACTTGCAATTGGACAACTGCCTAATGGCATGTTTTAACCTCCTCCTCAATCCCCTACTAAACTTTCCAACCCTCTGCCCCCTTACTGTCACCGACTCCTCCAACAGTAGGCCTATAATCCACTCACTTACTGACCTAAACATTGGCCGCCTACCCTGCTCTTCTTCACCTTGATCTTTTCATTGTTATTTCCTCTTCCTCTGTATTCTGCCTTTGTTAACAGGCAACTTAACTTACCCCAGCCTCCCTCTCCATTCACCAACCTGTATGTCCTGACCTGCATTTTGACTCTCCTCTTTTCCATCAACAAGTTCCACCCTAGTTCCTTTAGCATCACATGGCTGAAAGTTCCCTTCGTCCTCAGCTGTCTGCTCTTGCCTTAGGCCTATCCATTTATCCATCTAGCTGCCTGTCTTTGCACCTTATCTAGATACTGCGCCTCCAATTCCATGTACGGGTCCCACTACTCACATTGGTAGTACCATTTTAATATATACATTTTTTTTCGCTGCACTACCAATAACCTTTCCAACATACATTAGGCCTTCTCCATTTAAACACCACACTGTCAACCTACCTTCTCCAACCTACGTCACGCTGCATCATAATGCCTAGGTAGGCCTACTTGTATTCTGAAGCTTTCTCTATCATCTCCTGCCCTTTCCATCTGTATGTATCTGTACTCCTAACCATCTTCCTCTGTAATCATATCCTGTAGATATCGTTCTGCAACTAGTTCCCAAGCTAGTTGTTGCTCAATGTATTGCTGTTCAAGTACATATTTGTCATTAATTTTCTTGTA
The DNA here is from genome assembly GCA_003012365.1 of Medauroidea extradentata. Classification (NCBI taxonomy): domain Eukaryota; kingdom Metazoa; phylum Arthropoda; class Insecta; order Phasmatodea; family Phasmatidae; genus Medauroidea; species Medauroidea extradentata. The sequence goes on from PNEQ01019465.1 coordinate 18,906, forward strand.
CACTATGGATCTACAATCAGTAAGCATAACAATTATTATATAGTAGGTCTATGCCTTCAAATGCCATCACTCACTTCCTGAGGACTCTGATCCAACAAGCAAAATGTTGCGTTCACGTTCCAGCGCAAAAAGAAACATTCTTACTTTTGTTGTTTTTTTATGACTACTAGTAACAGTGTTGAAGTATTTATCCCAACATGTGTTTTATTTTTAATGTGTAGCCCTAATTAAGTTGGTTTAAAATTCCCCAAACCTTGGTTCTCACCGTCGCAATGTTATCAGAAAGACAGTACAGAACTCTGTCTGTGGACTTGACAGGTGCAACCTTCAGCCACTTGAAGTAGGAACGAACAATAATCAGTAACAGTTGTCAATGGACAGGACTGGTAAAGTTGATATTTAGCTGTGATAATAATCTCCTAGAGATTTGCTACCTTTGGAGGGGCATGCTCCATGCACCCGATAGGTACTATACAACTGGATTGTGTTTTCAATGTACTTACCAAAGGCCACCACACGTGCCTAAGTACCAGAACTTTGTGCACGCAAAGTCTTGGTGAGAGTTGTTAAGCGCCTGCAATATATATTCTTGAGTAGCTGTAGTTTGTTACTAATCCTCCACAAAACTCAGGCACAGTCTTATGACAGTTCATGCAGGCATCTGAAAAATGTCTGGTACAACTCTTCCGGTTTGCTAGATGGCCGGCCCTTCCACAATAAATTCTGCACCCTTGATAAGACAGCATATGCCTGTGTTGTGCCTGCAATTTCATCTGCATAAAGGGGGAGGCTTTTCAAGGGCTTAATGTGACAAGATCCCCTTGGCCAGTGGCACTCCCTGGTCTACAAACTTAAGAGTGTGTGGTAGATAAATAAACGCTGAAAACATCAATTGATTTCTACGCTTTTTACGAAGCCAATATGGATAAAATACTCAATGATAATCCTAGATAATGGTAGGCCTATTTGCGAACTTTATAAGTGAATATTTATCCAGAATTACCTAATCTTGTGCCGCAGTTAAATGCACGAGGTTCCGGCGTCAGAGATAGTGCCTCAGAAGTTCGTAACACTGGAAACAATTTTGTTTAAAACGTTGGCTAAAACTATTGTCTGGGATTGCTATTGTTTAATTTTTGCAAATTGGCTTCAAGAAACGTACAGTTATAGATTAATGCTTTTAGCGTTGAATTATGTACCACGCTCTCTTAAGGTGATAGTCTGTTAGCACGAGGAATGGAGGTGCCTGGTTTATAATGCAGCATAAAATTGTACCCACTTAACATCTTAGGGGAGATTGTTAAATTCAGGTTTATCTGTCGTGAATAGGCTCAACAATTGCTAATGAGTTTTGTTTTAAAAATATATCCATACAAGATATCATTAGCTTCTTTACTCCTGATTAAATTCTCAGAACTGAACTTTTTTAGCTACCTGAGTATACCTCCTCTCAGTAGGCGATATAAGTACAGTTGGTTCTAGAGTGAAAGTTTATAGGTAGCCTTGATTAAAAGAATTTTCTAGATACGACTTAACTCTTTCACTTTAATGTAAAAAAAATCATTTTGTGTTAATGATTTAGTTTTGTTTAATTTCGAGCAAGAAAACCGTAACATTTAGAGAGTCAATTAGGTTAATTATCTGTTCACTGGTAAAATTTTAACTATCTTCTGTAGGTATGTTCTAGTTAAAACAGCCTCAATGTCATAACTGGGATGCATCGTGTGCAAGAATGAGAGATGCTTTTGTGGATTTTAGTGAGCAAATGCTGATCAAAATAACAGAGCCTTGGTGGTTATAAAACTTACCTCGTGAACGTATGTCCATTCCTATTTACACATTCTATCCACTTCCTGGTAAAGTTCTGGCACTGAAGTCTTATTTGGCAGAAATGAGTAATGAAGATCAGAAAGTCCAGGTATTCTTGTAGTTCTTCTTGCTTGTATAAACTTTTTTGATGGCACTGACCTTGTCGATTGATGGCTGAATACCATGCTGGCCCAAACATAGCAAATAATTAGACTTAAAAACCTGGATATTTAATGTGATTATTTTGTTTGCATAAAAAATGGATAGGTAAAACAAGTATGCATCGACAAAAATGGAAGAACACAGTCATTACTGATTTTCTGCTGTCTGTATTTCACACGAAACGTAATTTTATTCTGCTGCCAACTTAACATTCACAGCAAAATTTACATTTGTAACAAAATATAATTTATTTTTAAAATTAGGCCAGTACCAAGAAAATTTTTGGACCAGTGATGTGGATTGACCCAATGGTTAATAGAACAGAAATATATTCTCTTTTACCAGTGTGGTGTGCTTTGACAAATTAATTTTAATTTTATTTTAAAGGAATTTAAACATTATTACTGAATTAGGCTTAAATGCTTGATGATGATTCCACTGATGGGCCTGTGAAGCATGCTAATTATCTGGCACACAGTTTGATTATGTGCTTAACTCTACTGTAGTTGGTTTTGTTTCAGCTGTAGTCATTTGATATCAAGCTGTAATTTATCAGGCTATTTTTAAGTTACCAGGAAATGTTACCCTAAGTTTGATTTTCTCTTTTTGAACTAGATGTACAAGAGTTGTGATGTTGAGTCCAGGTATTTTTGTTTGCAGATTTCTTCATGGAAAAGAATGTGGCTACTTCAAACACCATCACCATCTCTATATCAATAAGCATTGTTGTGATTTTTTTTTTTTTTAAATTATTGTTCAATTATACTTTTAAAATGAGCCATTTAATTTTTGCATTTTTTCTAACAGTTTGCAACAACAAATTTAACACATTAATTTGAGTAGTTGGAACATTGAACAAGAGAAAATGTTTTAACTCTGTATACTATCTCAATAAATTGTGAGATTAGTAGAACAGTACATGTAAATAAACCTTTGTAATATTCATTGAAAAGCTGTATTAAATCCTTCGTTTTAGAAGTACGTAAAATCCAGTACATACTTCCTCCTACTCCCTTCCCATGTTTAAAGTAAACTACAGGCTTTGTCGAAGACATATAGCACATGTGTAAAGTTTGAATCTTTGTAAAACTAATATATTTATTTTTCAGAGAGAAAGAAAGAGAGAGAAAGAGTGAGTGTGTGCGCACGCACATGCGCGTGCCAAATTTTATTTCTTTCCTTTTCATTGCCATTAGCCAAGGTCTGTGCAAGTTCTCCTAATTGTGTTGAGAGACATTATCAATCCTGCAAGGAATGAAAACTAATCTCATCTAGCTTGAGAGAAAAGTCTGTTGGTCACGTACATCAAGTCCATTAATGTTTAAAATGAGTTTATAGTACTTTTCTTCAACTTTCTGCTGTTAATGATCATCGTAATATGGGATTTGAACCCAGTTAAGGAGACTTCGAGCTGTGAGCTGATGGAGTTGAATCATTCTAAGTGGCTGGCTGCTCACAGGTGTCAACCCCTTGGTTGAGCAGCTTTGTAGAGGGAGGAATAGGCATGCCTGGCTAGAGATGAAATTCCCATCATGCCCTTGTATTAAAACAACATTTTATTTATGCTACAGATATTTGATTTAATAGAAGAGTTTTTTTGGCACATTTTGTTAGATCCTGAGAACTATCTCAAAGTAATTTAAACTTGTGGCATTTCATATTTTGAGCTGCAGTATGTTACAGGGTGACTTGGTCTGTAATGGAGGTGTACGAAGCCATACAACAAGTATCTGTAGTGATGTACCTTAGGCAAGGTGTACCCAAGGTGGCACTGTAGTAACTGAACAGAGCTCACGTTCTGAATTTTGCTGGGTTGACTCTGGCCATCCTGATTTTGGTTTACCGTAGTTGCCCAAAATGACTTAACGGCAACTGCTATGATAGTCTCTAAATACGTTATAGTATGGTGCGTATGATTTTCATAAAATAATTGTTGCAATGTACAAATTTTTAAAGTTAGTTGGTATTCTTCGTCAACGGATTGTACCACCTTTGTTGGAAAATATTTTGGTAAAGGGACACAATTATTCCACAAGAAATTCTTGCACTGAAATAAGAGGTACAACAATTTGGTGTCATGTCACAAATAGTACATTAGATATACATCACTGGTAATATATTTGCTCGCAGAGTTGGCAGAAAGTAGTTTTTAGAATTTTTACATTTTCCCTACTGTTCTGTACTGACTTCAAAATGTATGAAATTTTGTATAAAGTTGAGCATTAATTTATGTTAAATCTCTTCACATTCCCTTTCTGGGGGTCGATTCTTGAGTTACGAGATTATTTCGAATTGCCGAATTTTACTTACTAAACTTCGAAACATTTATCTCACTATGGCAGAATGGTATTCTTGAGTTGAAATTCCGAAAAGCGGAATCTTAGTGCGAGATCTTCGTCAGTTTCGAACTTCCGGTTACACTCCCGGGGCAGAAATCTGCGAGTGAAAAGAACGCTCTACTTGTATGACGCACTGAATGTACCCTCTGGAGGAAAAAAATCGTTTGTTCTGTGGTCGTGCGCTATATTCGCACGCGTATGAACGGAATTATAAAAAAATATATATAATTAACTGGCAACGTGTTTTGTAATGCAATATTATTACGTACAAATAGTTACAAAGTTTTTATCTCAAGAGACATTTAATTCGCAAGTCATTTTATTAGAAATTCAGGACACTGCTGCCATCTTGCAGATTTTACGAACACAACAACATTGTCTTTTATTTTAACGAGCACGGCTGTTTGCAAAGCTTAAATTTGCTACGTAAGATTGTTTTTGTATTGCACACTTCTCGTAGGTACTGAAATTTAAGTCACCACAAAAGGAGAGATAACTAAGAGTTAGTTTATTGGTTATTTCTTGAGCGGAATTTTCTGTACAAAATTTGGGTTAGTAAAATCACAGTAGGTATACATAGTATGGAACTTTGAATAATTACATTACAACTATTAAAAAATATTTAAATTCGTTGATAAAATGGCAAATGAGTAAAGAATTTGCTACATAAAAAAAAAGATAGGAAGGTGAAGCGTCTCGAACCTTTTTCCAAAAATACTCCGCACAGAGCTTTCAGTCAAGCACCATTACCACTACGCTATAATGTCACTCATACTTTGATTCTCATTATACATATAATACTGTTCTATACATACATGTAACGTTAAATACGTTTCATGCTAAAATTAATGATTTGTTGCGATTGTGTATTATAAAATGAACAAGCAAAGTATTAACATAATTTAAAAATACGCGCGGGCACTCTACAGTACTTTATTGCTTTATTTCGTCTGGTTGAAAGAGTGAGGTTGTAGAAATGCACGGTAAAAGTGTCATGGCTGCCGTCTTCAAGGTGTTGTGGAATTGCATCTCATGACCCCAAGAGCATGTGAGATTTTTCCGCATGGAATCATTTCATTTCAAAGTTATTTTCACTCAGGAATAGCAAAATGGAATCCATTACGAAATTCCGAGCAAATTCGCAATGGAATAATCTTGCATCATTTCAAGAATTGGCCCCCTGTTCTGATTCTATTTAGTATTTACATAATTCTTCCGAAATATTTTTGCATCAAATGCAACCACATTAAGTATTAATTCAGTGCCTACTTTAATTTTCAAGTTATTGAGCTTTGAAAATGCCATAGTGCATAGTGAGATTTGGGAACTAGGCAAGCTAAAATGACAAGTGCCCACTAGAGTGCAATTTCTGAGAATCCCTTGTGGTAAGGTATCCTGTTAGCCAGCATTCAAAATGCCAGTATTCAGAAACATCCTCATGGAGTTGTAAATTGATCTGACCACAAAAATAATTCTCAATTTTCTTGGCAAACCGTGGTAAAATTTTTGAGACGAAGATACATAGTGACAGACAATTACTGCACACAAGTCTGTAATAATAACCTTTTCAAGAACCAATATAACATCTTGTACCTTTATATCATTGAATGATGATTCAACACAGTCTGTAGAAGAATCACAATCACTGTGCAGTGGCAAGTGATGTTATACAAACAGCTCAGCTGTGCAAATAACGAAAGAGGAGTGTTGAATGTGCATACTTATTGAAACCTGGTAAACTGAAGACTTTTCTTGCAAAAATAATCACAGTAGAGTAGTATGAAAATCTGTTCAATATGCACTATAATACGTGTTAGTGTTAAAACTTAAATTTTGTATTTCTGTTGCTGCATCGTGTACTCTTACTTTCTGGAGTTTTGTGATGTGTAGAGAATGGCTTGCTTGTAATGACTGTAGAAGTGCAGAAAGTTATGGTTTGAATTTACAACAAATGCTTATTTATAGGAAGAAACTAATTTTGTAAATTCAGTTGATGTAGTCAAATGTATGTATAGGTCATTCGGAATAAAGTGAGCACTAAAGGTTTAACCATTGAAAAAAAAATCACTAGCCATTACTGCATATACGCCACCATTAACAAGAGTTACTTTACTGCTTGTATGGTTGGTAGCGATTCATTGCATGTAGTTCCTTGTATTTTCCTATTTCAATACAACGTTAGTGAAAGAACATAGGATGAAATCCACCTCTCTGTATTTAATATACTTCAAAATATTTACTTATAATCTTATTGACATTCATACTTACAGTATAATTAGACTCAATTAGCACGAGAATAATGTGACAATACCGCCGACCTCGAGTCATCTTGCTCGTTACAGCTTGCGCCGCGCTTCAGACAGTTCAAAACTCCACCGACAGGCGGCATCAGGGCTAGGTTCTCGCCGCCAAGTCACATCATTTGCGTGCGTTTGTCCGTTGTGCGTATATATACATTCAAAATTATTGGAAAATGGATATTACTTTGAGCACCACTGCCGAATGATGTGAAAACATCGGTAATCTGTAAATTATGTTTTACGTTTTCCAGCATAGAAACAACACACTTTTTATATCATACATTAAGAAAATACGTTATTTATTGTTTCTGAAGTGTGTCATCATTGTTTGTGGCAGTAGAAGTGAATGAAACTTGAATTATTGAATCTTGTATGTCATGTCTGTCTTTAGTAGCTGTTTTGAGTTAAAATTCAAATAAAATATGCCCTCATTTACGAGATTCGTAACGGCAATAGTGCGTGTTGTATAAATTAGTCGATGGACAGAAACCAGTGTTATAAGATGTTAACTTGCAGGCATTTATAACTAAGATTACTTATTTTATATCATATATTCAGCCCCAGTGCATTTAATGAGTAAATATTGTAGCTAAAATTTATTCGAGCAATTTAATGTAGGTGTAAACATTGCACGACTATGTAAATAAAAGCACGTGGCATTATTTGTGTTTACATTCGGCAGAAAGATATAAATTGGCAGGAATTAGAAATTAATCAGGGCTTTTTTTTAGTGTTTACTTTATTCCGAATCACCTATACAATGTGTTCGCACTAACAGGTAGGATTGTAAAGGAACCAGGAACAATCCAGAAAGAATGGAAGCTTCCACTCTCATGCCATCTCTTCAATACTGAAAATGGTTCAGCAGTCAATGAGTAAATGTCTGTCAAGCAGGAGCACACAGAAATGCAGATTCTAACATGCAGAGCATTAAACTTTATCAATTTTTTTTTAAAATTTGGTACAGGGAATTTGAAGAAAACTGTAACACTATCACGTGCCTCCTGGCCAAGTGTGTGCATCAGCAGTTTAACGAAGATGGGAGCTTACATAGAACTGTGGAATTTAATCTGAAGGTACAAATTATTCCTGTACCAACAGTTACTGTTATAAACATGTCACTCTCTCTTAATATAAAGTAATTATTTTATCATCTGTTTACTTTTATAGTGAAAAACAGCACAGAAAAAATTTATTATATCGTAAACACTATTTCATTCAAGAGGGGTATTAGAGGGATTGACAAAATGCAGTGTTAACTTTAAGTTTCTGTATGTGTGCTGTGTTAAATATTAAAGCCAAAAAAAAATATACAAATAAATTTTTTTAAATCATGTTGGTTCCGAGTTTCAGACGTTTTGTGGTAGAGCTGAGCAGTGCACTGTGCAGGCCTTGGCTAGTGTAGAACAGAATAGTGCAATGTGGCATGGCAACATCATGATAGACAATTTCTGCCAATACACGTATTAACTACCCCCTTTGACGGATAAGATCAGCTTATATTGAAGAGGCACACCGTCTGTACCCTGCCACTTGGCATATTTCTAAGCCCTTTAGCTTCATTTGCAAAGCATGTCGGCCAACTCCTGATAGTTCAGTGTCTCGTATTTGTTTTGCACGTGGCAGCTAAATAAATTATACCAAGAATTGTGCATAATAGCTCACAGAGGACTTCATATATGTTGGTTACCCATTTTATATTTAAATATCTACCAGCAACCATGTGGTGATCTTACATAATTGAATACTAATTTATTCAGAAGTACACAAATTTATAGTTACTGAATTTGTTATAAAAAATTATGTACTAGTAATACCAAAGCTGAATATTCATGTAAGTGATGTTCAGCAAAAGAGTGCTTTTTTTTCTTTTCTTTTGGGGCTCTTTTCCTGACTTAAAACTTAATTTACTGAGTTTTTACTGCACAGAATTATTTTAATGAGTTAGGTGAATTTTATAATGGCGTCCTGAGAACCAAGAGATTTTTCTAACATCTGCAAAGTTGAATTACTATTCAGCTAGTGGCTAAGGCAGTACTCAAGATGTTTTAAAATTCAATAATTAAGGGGGTGAAAATATGTGAAATGTGTTTTCAATTATTCCTCCATATCTATCGAACGAGTCGAGATATTGAAATGCTCATTGCTTTAGATAGATGCTTATGTAAATACCCAAATACCACGTAAGGATTTTTTCGAATTAGATCCCAAAGGTTTAAATAAAAAAAAATGTGTTTTTGCTCAACAGTTAATATGTATTGACCCCATTGAACTTTTAGATACAAACGTGATTTTTGTTTATAACTCATACTTACTTAAATACCTGTAAAGTAATTAAGCTAAATTTGTCACCTAAGGAGGTAAAAAGGGGTGAACAGCTGTGAAATGTGTTTTTAATTAATTCCAGATATATTTTGAAACCAGCGGGCTATTGTCCAGTTTTTCGCATCCAAGAGACACCATTAAAGGAGTCTAAAATGTAATTCAATGGTTTCTGGAAACTGTCCCTTAGGAGGTGAATAGACGTGGAATTGTTTTAGGCAAATCCTCAATATGTATTATAAACAGTTTATATTTCTTTCAAGATGATTATGTAAATGGCTGCTAAAAGGTTGTAAGATATTTCAAAATTGATTTTTCAGTACTGCACAAGGGTGATGTGTGTTTTCTAATGAATGATCATATTTACTTTGACTGAATGGGCTAGCGTCGTAATGTTCACTTCAGTTGGATACTTATAGAAATGTACAATGTCTAAAATTAAGATTTTTTAAATCTACACCTAAAGGGGTAAAAAGGCATAAAATTAGTTTTTTTTATAAGCCCACAATATCTATCTAACCAATATGTTGTTCACGTCAGAATGATGGCTACGTAAGTAACTATGAAAAATTATGTAAGTTTTTTTTTACTTTATAAGATAACTTAATGATTAAGAAGAAAACTAAGTTCGTAATCTTTCATGGCAGGTGATCCAAAAAGCACATATGACAAGTGAGAAATAAACTATACAGGCGTCATTCTGCAGTTCTACCAAGATGTGTTGTACAACCTTTATGTGCCTAGGAAATGAATATTTTATTTTTAAATTTGTTTTAATTAATTAATAAATTTCAGTGTTATGTGGCACAGTTGTATGTAACTCCGGTTTACAGTTTGGGAGGTTCTGGGATCAAATTCCATTTAAGGGTTGCAAATGTGTCATTCTGACACACAAACTCTGAAATGCATACAAAATGAGTGTAATTTGGATGTAGTTGTTCAAAAGGGGTAAACATGGATTATGCAGTCCATTATCCACTGCTAGACAGCACCAGCCTACATATACCATCTCACTAACCTCAAGGTTGGGGTGCCAAATATGTTGCTGCAAAACCTTAACCCACCATAGACACTATTCCGGCAGGACTTGCCTCGGGTCAACCACTCCCTCAAGACTAAACTCTGCCCTGGCTACTAGTATTTTGTGCTGTTTGAGTCGGAATCTGAGTAGCAGCCTCCCTATAAAACACACTTAAGTCACACCTAAATGGCTCTCCTCCACTCCTTCCGCCCGTCTATCCTAACAATTCTAACATGTTATCTCGTTCCTCCCTCTCTCCTTCCTACTCACTCTTCTTTGTTGCCAGTCACGCGGGCAACGTCTTAGAATCAATGACGTATTGCATGCACACAACCTGATGAGAAGCTAGAAGAAAAAATGATTAGAATAATGCTGTTTTTTTCTTTTACAGACTGAGTGCCATGTTATTTTTTTGTGATGTAGCCTAATGTAAAAATAAAGAAATGTGTCGTCTCTTCACCTCTAACCCTTAGACCAGCAGCCAAACACGGGAACAAAGATGATGGCTGGGAGAGAGTGGGAGGGGGAAAAAAATGTGGCTGCTTTGCAGCCAGATAGGCTGAAAGTTGCACGTGACTAACAGTTATGGGTGGGGGTGGTAGGGGTGGTGTGGCTGCGAGTCTGCGATGTAGACTAGAAGGCACGGCAGTTTATGCGCTTGCACACAAATACTATCTGGCTTAGGGGCAGGGGAGTGAATAGGCATTGTCACACGTAGAGTCAGGAGGGGTGGTATCTATTTTTAGTCGTGCGTTTCGTACAGTACATGCCAAGAAAAAACACGAACGATCAACAAAAGTGGGACAAGTGCTTATATTTTTAAGCGGTTTTTCCTCAAATTTCTGACACTTTCCAACCCAAATTTTTTATGGTTTCTCAAAAAAGGGTTGTAAAAACAGGGTGGTCATAATAAAGGGGGTCATAACGAAATTTTACTGTATATACTAAAAACTCAAAGGTAAGTTAACTTTTCAATAATATATTGTGTCACTTTCCAACATTTAATCGATGAAACTGTGCATGACGCACTGTGTTTATGCAGTTTTTTTGACGAGGAGAGACAGAAAATGGTTTTCTTGAGTATCATTTCTTTTACTGAGATATCTGACTATTAAAATTATTTATATTTAACTGTAAAAATGGTCTTTTTGCACTATCGATGAGTGAATGTAAACTTTGTGTAAAAAGGCAAACTTGGATGTATAGAAGTATTTTGATGGGTCAAAATCAGCCCGAAATGACATTCCTCTGTTATAACCCTACCTTTTATACAACCCTTTTCCTGGTAGCCGTGAGTGGTGGTAAAAAAAGGGATTCTACTGTACATTAAAAAAAGTATGAATTGTTCCAAAAAATGAGGTCCCAATATTTTTGGAAACACCAACAATTTTTGAGTACTGTTCTAAGTTGTAGCCATTATTTTACAATACGGAGGTATTATTTTACAATAAGTATATTTGGTTACGTGATCAATACCACACAAAGATCTGACTGTTCATTAACAACAATGAAAAACTCTGCCTACCAATAATAATAATAATAATAATACAGTGAACCCTCGATAACTCGGACTAAAAGGGGGGAGAAGCTGTCCGAGTTACGATTTGTCCGTGTTATCGAGGGGCGTCCGGGGAGGAGGGGTAATCAGTCATAAATCACAAGAAACGTGAGGAAACCAGTACGCTATCATTTCTACAAACAAAAGAAGCGGCAATATACTGCTTTATACGTATCAATTTACAGGAGGGGGTAGTGAGGAAATTATCACTGTAACGGGAGAACTATAAAAGAAAGTATGTCAAACAACCTGGGCCGGCAGATTCTTTTTTATTTATTTTTTATGCTACTTCTGGCTGATCTTTTTTATCTGTGCTAGAAGTTGGCACCAAGGCACCCATCTACCACATAAAAGTTCTCACCCCCTTCTCTCGTCTGGCTGACAACAGTCTGTGCATGCGCGTGTGTGCGAGATAAGCTAGGGTGGTAGAGCGCGAGCTGAAGTAGTCAAGGTCAATCGTCCTTTTTTTTTGTTTAGTTGAAGTTACGGCCGTGGTTGAAGTGATAATGTGCGCTTATAGGCCTCCCTTCATACTATCTTACCTTGGCTGCGTCGTCATAGATCAGTGACGTCTTTACACACTCTTTACACTTAAAATAAATTTCGCAGATACCATCAACATTAATGGGAACTCAATAAAAGCCCATTCATTTCAACCATTTAACTTTTTCAAAAGCGAGGCCCTCTAAATGTGCGACCCGGGGCAAAAGCCTCTTTCTGCCCCCTCCCCCTTTTTATAATTTATTAAGCCCTGTTTTATTTTTTCGATATCGCGCCGGCCTCTGGCGCCGGGTTAGGCGCCAGTTTACAGTGCGAGAGGCCCTGAGTTCGAATCCTTGCTCGGGCATGAATGTTGCGTTGTTCTTTCACCTCACTTCACCCTCATCGGCTTGTAAGACGTCGTTAAAGGGTCGTAAAACCCTCTCACCACCTTGCCTACATTGCAATGCAAACCAATGGCTTTTAATTTTTTTATTAATGTACGAAACAAATTATTTTGCAATCTTGAATTTATCGCACATATCAGAACAAAATAAATTTCCCTTTAGGTGCCATTGTGACCTGTAGTTACCGTCCAATTCACCAGCATCATACTGAAATGTTTATTTACGACGCACGTGCGTGTATGGCCCGCGCGGCGAAGTGGGAGGAGAGATAAAGAAGGGAGGTCTGCCTGCTAAGTCGCATCTTTACTCGCGCGCCTCGCGAGCAACATTTAACACACGGAACTTGCCAGATATTTTACGGTGGGATTATTAAAGGCTACGTAGCGATGAGCAACTGCTTTTAAAGCTTAATACTGTTACTAAATAAAACGTGATGGATTTAAATTAGGCAGACACAATTTTCTTATGATTTTTGACCAAAACATAATTTAATTAAAATTAATTTTGTTTTTTGAAATTCTGTCCGAGTTATCCGAATTCCGGGACATCGAGGTCTGAGTTATCGAGGGTTCACTGTAATAATAATAATAAAATATATGGCAGACAGGATGCAACTGCATGTTGCCTTCAAAAGATAACATTTTCTTTCCCTAACCAATGTTAAAACTTTGCTTTACTATACTATCGTATGTTAAAGGAAAATTGTTTTGGTTTGGCCTTGTAAATATTACATTAAACAACATATAAACATTTTTATTTGTTGAGTTAAAAACAGGTAACTGATAAATCCAAAATATAAATTAATAAACAAAATGCTACAGCTTGTAATACAAAGTGTAAATCATTGTACATACTATTATAATAGTGTATTACTACATAGAAAATTTATTAAAAAATAATATACATACATATTAGGTTGCAAAGACATGCTAACACTTGCAGTCTTATGATTCTCATCAGTGGATATTTTCTTAAGTTATTTTTTAAAAGTAATCAAATAGCCAAATTAAATAGCTTCTAGTACAATGGTCTGGTAATAAACAGCACTGGCTTCTCAGATCAAATCTACCAAATGTTTAAGTTCAGTGAAACTTCAATACATATTGTGACACAGCTATACACCAATTATGTTGCTAGTTTTATTTTGCTGATCTCTAAGTCTGTGCTTACCTACAAAGGCATTTACTCACGGACATTTATTTTTTACTACAATTATCCTGAGATGTCAACTTTGACAATATGTACAGATTATATGTAGGTGTATTATGATGTACCTTACATAATGTAAATAGTTGAAACCCCCATAGTGTCAAAATTTAATGAAGCTATGTAAAACAAAGTATACCTGATGTTAGTTCTATATGGGAGCAGTGTACTGATAAAACTAGAAGGCAACATTGGTTGGTGTTAGATTTCAGTATTTGAAAGGTGTGAACATTTTTGACGTTTTAGCTAGTAAAAAGCTGCTGATGTATGTTCACGTACAGCAAACTAATAGTATGTCAGAAGAATAAAAGCTTGACTGGGCATGTGTAGACTGCGGTCTGTCAAACGCCAGTTGTTGCTGTGTCAACCTCTGCTACAAAGAGGGATGTAAACTTAACAATTTCAATATGTAACATTCCTTCTGAAGGAAACAAGTCAAATGCAAAATTTCTTCACGGCTTGCAAAAGTTCTTTGAATTGGGAGAAACTATTAATTTACAATTGCTATTTATACACCAATAAGATAAAACTGCTAGGCAAACATGTCTTTACATGACCACTATCACTATCATAGTCTTTCAACAACAAAAGCAGCTTCATAGGCTACAGAAACTTACTTCAAGTCGTAATTAGTAGTTACAAAATTTTAAGACACTAGTAGAACATCATCATAAATCTCATGTTTATACAACCACTGCAAAAAATAATGAACACAACCAATGCAAGATAAAATCTCAACAGTTAACATGTTAGTTTTAAGCATTAGACTTTTGTCCTATAGTAATATACGAACATAACAAAGCATAACAAATGTGTATAGTGACAATGGGTTTGATTTACAGCAACTGCAACTACACTATGCAGCAAGACTCAATATATCGTAGTACAGTATTGCTGTGACTATGGTATCTGCTGGTATATGATGTATGTTTTACTCACAGCAAGAAATCTGAAGAAATTATATTTTTGCTCAAAGAGATACAACTAACATTTCAAGTAAGCTTGCCATGACACAAGTTAAAAAAGTAAAAATAAAGATATGCTCACTGCTATACTATAACTTTGGCACTGTGGCTGGTGTTAAAGTTGCAAGTTTTCTGCATTTTTTCTTTCCTGATTCAAGGCAGACATTTACACATCAACCATTCACACACACACATGCATGAAATCTCATTACTATTACCTGATTAAATATGTACTTATATAATAACCACTTATAATAAAAAAATGGAAATCTACGGCAATTGGCAATTTGGACATGCATATTTACAGATACGTATTAAGAAAACATATTTTCAATAAAGGACAAAGTACAGTATTTACATTATAATATAACAAATAGTAAAATTATATTTAGTAAAAAAATTGTAAATAGTTGTTAACACTCTGACACAATATAAATTAACAATAACAGCTATGCCCAGAGCAATGGATTTTATACTTGTGTAATAAGAAACTTAGCACGTTTTGTAAACAGAAACTGCATCTCGCATTGTGCAAATGTAAGGCTGCTGCTATATATAGACATTTTATAAGTGTTTGGATGCAACTTACATGATACCACAATATTAAAATGCAAACCAAAATCTTACTTCTGGGACACAGATACAGCCTGTGCACCAAAGTCCTTGCAAAACATAAATAAATGCCAGCATCAATGAAAGTACAGTAGGTGAAGAAAAACTGTTGCCAAAGGCAAGTACATATTCATTAGCTGTTTCATCAACAGTATAATCAGGAACTTTGCCTACTTTAAAAAGTGTATAGGAAAATATATGCCACTAAAAAACTCTGTGCACAGCCCATAGACCAATTTGAGTAAAGCTGACTTAGTATTTCATCTTCACAATTACAAAACAAGGAAAGGTCATAAAAATTAAAGATTGAGCAAAAGCTGTAAAACTTTCTTGCAACATTTTTTTAAAAATTGTACTAGAATTTAAAGGGACTAAAATTTCTGCACTACATTCCGTTAATGGTGCTAACCAGTTCAAAGGATTGCAGTTAAGACTGTTAAATCTAGCCATCACATTAATATAGAGAAGACATTGCTGTAAGCCATGAACTCAGCCAAACTAAAAATACTTAATGGTGAGAAAGTAATTTATTTTCTGCACTAAACTGAAGTACTTTGAGACTAAATACACTTTGTATGAGGTTGAACTGGTCATAGATGGGTACAAAATGCAAATAAATCAATTATCTACATACGTAATCACTTCAATGAAGCAGACATTTAGCTATATTACACTTTCAGGTTTGACCAGTATGCCACCTCAGTAATCCATAGATTAAACACACAAACAAGGCGAATGAGAGAAGGCCACAGCACATACATAAAACTGGACTGTTAGTTGAAGTGGACCAGACTGCTCTCGAGTGGTTCTGAACGATTTTATCATGAGGTTTCTTACTGGCACTTTAATACAGTACGAAGTTGGGAAAATGTAATTAGGCGGGAAAAATCTGCATCTGTTATACAGTATTTAATTACAACTGAGATACCTGATGAAAGAGCAGTGCAAATTTTCTTGTGCTGCAGTAGTGTGGTAGTCATATTTAATCGGTCCCCAAAATGTGCAATCACAGGTAAAAAAGGAAATCCTTTAAAACTTCTGATTCTGCTACACATTAAAACCATACCCAACTACGCAAACACCATATAAACAAAAATTAAACTTTTAAGCTGGTGTTTAGGTATAGAGAAAAATGCAGTCATACATAAAATATTATTTATGCATGCTTGTATTTGCAACATTATTAACACTGAAGTTTTGCATCGCAGAAAGTGTTACATCAAACAGCAATGTCCAAAACTGTACAAAGAAGTCTGCCACAATATGGTAACAACACAATGTGCCAGTAATATGGGTTAAATATATAATGTAATCTTCACTCTATGAGACAGCCTGCCTTGTTTTTTTTTTTTTCACTAAATGAAAAAAAAAAAAAGCTTCTTCAAACAATTTATCAAAATGTTAAAAAACTATATAGTTAAACATTTAATTCTAGGTCAGTATTTTTTAAATATTTCCCCAGAATAAGCAGATAAGAAATTAATTGTGACCTTTCACTGGCTTCCACACCATTTGCATTACAGTAATATTATACGTATACGCTTACATATAAGGCCAGCACAGAAGAGTTATGCTGTAGTAGTTTAATTAAATAGCACAGAAGAGTTATGCTGTAGTAGTTTAAATAAATATTTTTTACTATGGTATATAAAGGTCAAATTGTGTGCTACAATTTTAGAAGCAGAATGATGATGCAGGGTAAATAAGCAGAGACAGAACTCAATGACAGTGATATGATTGTAGAAACAGTTTGACTTCATAGTTAGAAAGTCCCTTTGCAGCTATTTTCTCAGCCTCAAGTAATACTGCTAAACTGACATATCTGACAATTTTTACAGAGCTATTGTAGTTGTTATTACATTTCAAATTTTTCCATCAGATTTTTTCATGCTCTTGTTAGCTTTTCACCGAACTACGGAGAAAATAGTAGCAGAAGGAGTGAAACACACTGGGTTTCACAAATTTATCCTGAAAAACCTTACTTTTTTTTTGTGCCCAAAACTTAAATACTACTGTACAGATGAAATACAAATTATGGCACAAAAATACAAATGGCACAAACCTATCCAGTTAGACTGCAATGACTGTAACTTGTAAAAAAAGAAGTGATCTGAACACTACTAAATGCCATTTACATACATGTAGCCAACTAATCTTATACAGCTACACCTCTGTAATACAAAGTTTATTAACACAAAGTGGTTATCTTTTGTCTTGGGATAAAGCGAGACCTAAATGTTAACTTTCTTGCTCAATAAAATTTCCCTACACACATAAAACATTGCAAAATAAAATAAGTAATAGTGTTAACAATGTTTTTATTTTGGGGGAAAATAGTCTGAAAAAATGTTAGCGACTTTTTATTTATACTTTATGAAAACGCCTTATGCAGGTAAGACAAATCTCATTGCAAACAAAAAAAATTGAGGTCCCTTCAGATTTGTATTGAAGTTTAAAGAGGTTTCACTGTACAATATTATTCTACCATTGAAAAGCTGATAATCAGTAAAGCACAACATTAATACAGGGAAATGAGAGAGAGAGGAGTGAAAAGGAGGGAGGGGAGAGAATAACTAATAGGAAGTTTATAAAGGGGCATGTAAAAACTATGTTTCAACACTGGTTATTGTACCACTGACACAAATTTGATTTGCAAAGCACAACTATTTTAAACTAATGCATAACTTTTCATAACCAATACCTGTGTATCAAATGGGGCAACTAAATTGTTGCCCCTTGGAAGGGTAATCCTTCAGGATTTTTCTGACAGTGGCATGTTTGAAGGATTGTTTAAATTGTTGCCCTTTGAAAGAGACAATATATTCTAACCTAACAAACCTGAAGGGCCGCCCTTCCAAAGGGCAACAGTTAGGACAACCATTAAAATACACCACAGGCAAAAAAATCCTGAAGCGCTGCCCTTCCAAGGGGCAACAATTCAGCTCCTACTAACAAACTATTGTTGAGGAAACGGTTTGAACTGAAAATTTATTGCATCATAATTCAGTAACTGATAGTGGTTTACAGACAGTAAGGATGTTTCCTTCAATATTAAATTTACTAAATTTTTAGCAGACAGACAATACAAGCCAAGTTCAAACCAAACAAACATTGTCTTCTGATATGCAAATCAAATTTACATTATTTTACTGATACATAATGTTACGAATTCATTAATTCATAAAACTGTCATCCCGCCATTGCAAAAGCTACATGTTTTCATTGGATAGTAATACAACCCTAAGAAATGCCCACCTCTTTACATCACTACAAATATCGTTGTTTTTTTTTTTTTTCAGATACAAGCATTGGCACAGTCAAAGCCACAAACTGAGACTAAAGAGTACAAAACTGCATAGTCATCCATTTTAAGACTACAAATTTCACTACTATCTAATACCCTGCATTACAAATACATACTGATACTAACAATTACAAAATAGTTCTCTCTATATAAAGATAGAAGCATCTGTACTCAACTATCTTTCTTTTTGTACAGAGGACGGGAGTGGAAAACTTTTCAGAAATAGTACAGCAGTTATATCAGTGTGATGAAATTAAACGTGTAGGCCAAAATTGTAGCAATCTGGTCATTTGTACTAAAAGAATAAAAACGACCAGCTTAGAACAAGTATGTACCCAATCTCATCACACAAATGTTAAATTCATAATGCTGATACAGTTTCTGACTATCTGTGATTTAAGGCTAAAGTTATCACTGGAAATACATGATACTTAAAACTCCAGTTCCATTGACCTATGAAGATGCTAATCAGCTTGGCTAATACGAATGAGTGCAAACATGAATGATCATGTGTACCATGATTTCTCCGCAGAAGTATTTCCAGCAGAGTGGCGTTCATGAAGTCTACTGTTGCAGATCAGAAACTTCTTGCGACACAGGATCTGCAAAACATATCAAAATAAAGTCTCAAATTTCAATACAGCATAATTCAATAAAATCCTACATAAATGTTTTCATCCTAAATTACTAGAAAAATTGTCCTCCTTCCTTGTAAATCTGGATTTTGAATTTCAGTATACTTTAGAATAATTTAAAAAATAATTTTGATGTACAACATTAAGAACACATTTTGGCTACTTTGTATAAAGTACATGAATTAAACACTGCATAACACGGAACTATAGGTGATTCGGGATAAAGTAATAAAGCCCTGATTAATTTCTATTTTCTGCCAGTTTATATCTTTCCGCCGCATGTAAACATAAATATTGCCACGTGATTTTATTTACATAGGCTTGTACAACGTTTACATTTACATTACACTGCTCCGATAAATATTATCTATAATATTTACTAATTCAATGAACGGGCGCTGTATGTATGCTATACTCAATAGTAATCTTAGTTATAAATACCTGCGAGTTAGCGTTTTATAACACTGTTTTCTATGCATATAATCTAATTGGTTACGACACACACTGTTTCCGTTACTTTTCTCGTAAATGCATGCATAGTATATTAATTTGTAATTCAAAATTGCAGCTATAAACATACACTATACAAGTAATTCAAGCTTACTGCCATGAACAATGACGCAATTAACAAAAACAATAAAAAATGTATTTTCTTAATGTGTGAAACCGGAAAAAAATGCAATTTCTAATTCCATATGCTCAGGCTGGCGATAGTAAAACATAACAGATTACACATTACTAATGACTTCACATAATTTACCAATGATATTCATAAACAGTTACTTCTAATACTTTTGAACGTGTTCATCAGAAACCCATATTTATTACACAACGGACAAACACGCTCGTGACTCAACTCGCTTTCAAGCGAGCGAAGCTGCGCCGACGAAAACCTAACTCTGGTGCCAACTGTCAGGGGAATAACTACCTCTGTGGCGCAAACATTAGTGGCAATGTGTCGACGACAATTTTGAATTCAGCGGGCGATTTAATCAATTTGTGGTCACAATAATCAAGTAAAATTACACAGTCAATAGGTATGTCAATAAGATCATAATAAATATGTGAAAGTATTTGGTATGCAGAGAGGTCGATTGCATTTGGTATTTCACTAATGCTGTACTCAAATAAGAAAATACAGGGAACTACATGCTATGATTCGCTACCAACCATACAAACTAAAATGTAACTACAGTATGTATTGTCAATTATGACTATTGTGCAATAACGGCTAGTGATTTTTTTCAAAGGTTAAATCATTAGTGCTGACTTTATTCCGAGCGACCTATATCACCATCAAAATGGACGACTTGAAAAGAGGCGGAGCCTAGTAGTTATGGTGAGACTCGACAGAGGCGCCACTGGTAACTGTGGGAAACACGAACGTACACAAATGTGATTTGAAATGGACAAAGCAGCATTTAAGGAGTTGGTGTGGACAAAATCATTGAATTCCTTTAAAACTTTTGATATTTAGTTTTGTAAGGAATTTGGTAAGTTGCAGACTTTCCAAAAAAGACTACAGTTTGTTTGTGCCATCGAATTACAAGGACGCATAGACAGCCTGAATTGGTAGTGCTGTTTTTGTGAAAACGCCTCGTTACCAATAAAAAAAAATTGTATGAAAGAACTGTGAAATTTTTGGTGTGGAAAGGGATAACGAGTTTCACATTACACATGCATACTGTGCGAGTAAAGCAGGGTATGTATTTTGCAACTTACGCCAGCGTAAAATATTAACTGCTCATTGAAAAATGGAACATGTGTGGTGCTTTTGAGGTTAGGCCTGCACCAGTAAATAATATGATTGTCGCATAGATAATAAGTTGGTAATGTTCTTACTGCTCACATTCACGTTTAAGTATGAAATAATAATTTTTAAATTCATAAGGCATGTAAGTGTAACATATTCAAATAAAAACTTTGGAGTGTAAATAGGAAATAAATATTAAGGCAGTGACCAGCATGGCAATTTGCTAATTTCTTAGTTTTGTGGTGTTTTATCATTAAATTTGGATGGCCCCATTTGCCTGTGTCCTTTGCATACAAACTACAAATCAATAATATACGTCATCCTTCTTAGATACAAAATTGGGTCGCGCGATAGTTTTGTCTACAAAAGCTGCCAATTAAGACATCCTATAAGTAAAACAGTTGAGAAGTTCACCAGTGTAGGCATCACTGGGTATAGTAAAATTGCTTAAGATAAAATTTACAAAATAGTACTCATAAAATAAAATTAATTATCTGAGTCTTCTACATGAAAATGAATTCCTGGCAACAACAAATTCACTTTACTTAATTTTAATGAGAAGTTGTAGCATAGGCCTATTATTTTTAACTTAATCTCTTATTTTGTGGAAAAGTAGTTTGACATTTCAACAATGTTACTAAATATTGTAATTCTTTACATATTTAACAGTTCGAAGAATTTGCATTAGTATGGGTACAGTCTCCTGGGAACATTTTTGTTCAATCCACAGAATATTATAAAAGCACCAATACAATACAAAGGCCCTGCATTTGCTGGTGTACAAGTTGTCCACACATGGTTACACATTTCCTACATGAAGTACAGTAGGCTAGTATTTACAAAAAACATTAATAAGTATGTAACATTATTCCACATATGTCATATCTTACAGTGCCCTGCATTAATTTACTCTGTAGGCCTTTTCTTATAAATAGGCAAAGCATACCTCAGGTAGAATCTAGGTTACAGCTTTCATTTACATTTAATAAGGATGCCTACGTGGATTTGATTTCAAAAGAAAATTAATTTCAGTATACCATATGCTTGCGGTTGTTTATTTGAAATATTAAAATAGCTGTTAATGTTATATGTTTAGTACTAATAAGGTGTCTTAATTAATACAGTACAACAAATTATGTGTTATCAGCTAGAAAGGGAATGATTTTAGAAAATACAACTCACATTAGTTTGGTTGGGAAATGATATTCTGATTGCAATTTTCGCAAAGTCAGCATGAAGAGAGGATTTTACTGGTACAAATAATGGAGTTGACTAAAAACAAATTATTTAATTAAATATTTACACTGTATTTTAACCAGTATTTATATGAAAACTACATTATGAACAGAATAAGCCTATATGCAAAAAATTCACTACAGCTGTATGAATTATATCATTATAATTAAAGTAATATGTGAACAAGTTTACTTGTTAACAGACCACAGTTCAGCTATTATATTTGTACATTTATTTATATGTGTCACTAGGTAACGTGTGCAATAGTATGTCATTGTCTTACAAGTTGAAAATGATATTTGTATTAACTAGATACACCCTGGTAGTTAAAGTATTATTCAATTTAAGTTAAATTACTTTTAGCTGCATTTTTGAACACAGTGGTAGCAATACAATATTGTTTAATTCATTAAATATAATGTTATTGAAGATTACTGATTAGTTAATTAGGCCTACATGTAAGACAAGCATCACATAAGCATAGATTTAAGAAATGATGCTACGCACATATGCCTATAACAAATGTTGCGTAGTTTGCATTAAAAGCCTATGGAATGGTTAAAGTGTTTGAGAAAAGTAATCTTATTTCAATATAACTTTTCCCTACATCTGAACTAAGAATGGGCAACTCAAAGAAAATCCTAGTGTATTAATTAATTAGTAAAATACATATTTTAAAACACAATTCAACAACACATGAAACATTAAACAAAACCTTTTATTTTTACAATGTGCATGAATTTTACTTATATCACTTTCATACTGCAATTTTTGACTAAGTATTTTTGAACTGTCTTGGTGATGTAAATGTAAATATACTTTGGACTGCATCCTTTTTAAGAAATTTAAATACTGGGAACTGTCCATTAATAACTTTCAACAGCACATGTGCATTGCCGCTGTTATGGGAAATAACTAGAGCCCAGGATTTGTCGCGAAAAGAATTGTGCAACAGTTTGTTTCAATGCCTTCTGTGCACATGCAGCACTGCTTCACATTCAGTGTTGGCTGTTTTTAACTCTCAGCGTCTAGGGTTCTACCCGCAAGTCACAGACGTGTGGTATCACAGTAACCTTGTTCCTGTTGACACAATCAAATGAGCCACGTCCGTGCAATAATACATTCTGCCAATAACCATGAAACAGAGCTTTCATATATATGTGCAAAAGGCACTGAAACAAACTGTTGCAGAATTATTTTCGCGAAAAATTGTGGGCTCCAGAAATAACAGATCGTCCCATCTAACCTTCACTTTCCATTGCTTAAATCGCATAGGATCATGTGGAAATGCGTGAAATGTTATATCTTCTGTAAAACAAGAACTTTTTCAGTCTGGAACAAAACAATATTGAACCATTTTGCTTTATCAGCTATAAACACAAGCCTAACCCACTGATTCCCTAACGGCACAGTTAAAAGCACGGCTGGCGTGCTTCTGTTTCCCACAGTTTGTCCCTTCCTCTCTTTTGTCACAAGACGTGGTGACGTCAGTGGACGGGTACCCCAAGTCATCCACTTGTGTCAAATAATCATTCATATCATGGTACAATCTAAAATTACAGCTATACGGCCAGCCTTCACATATTTGTACATCAGGTTAAACTTAAAACTATAGAACAAAAATTATATTTAATTTTACAAAGAGACTGACTTCTATTAAATAGCAAACAATATTTTTGTAGTAGGATAGGGAGCAGCATGAGAATTTGTTCTGGGTAACCTCAACTGCTCTGGCACCTGTCTGGTCACGTTCAATGCACGGACACTGTTATGTCAACACCAGTGCCTGGTAAAATTTTGAACACATTTTTGTACTGTGAAAGAACATCCAGCAGCATTATTCCTCTCCTTCACTCTTTGCACATGTGTTCTGAGTGATGGGAAAGAGAGAAGGATGGCACTACGAGAACCAGCCGCTCACTTTTTGCACCCATCTGTAGCTTGTCTACAAAGTATATATTTATTGTACAAGTGGATGCTGAACTACACAGCAAGGACAGTTTTTTTCTTAGACAGTGGAAGGTGGCAACTGCTTCAAGCGTTAGCTAAGCTACCACCTGTCTTTTCTGTAACGACTTCGCTTAACCTTACAGTCAAGACGTAGGGTTTGAAGTTAAAATTCAGGATGTGTATGACTTATGCAGGGCATTAACACATAGGAAATAGGGTGATGTCGCCACAGTAAGACACTTCCTGGGTTTGAGAGGAGAACAGTTACATAGCAACAACTTAAGACTGATGGAGACTGGTACTCAATTGTACTCAATTGTTGGGCACCAACGGGAAGTGAAGGTAAAATGTATTATTCTGTCAATAACTTTCATTCAGGCATCTGCTACTAACCATCTAGCCATCCATCAGATTCAAAGTGCATCAATATAATCTGGAACATTGTCGATAATAGAAAATAGGTAGGTCTAGGGTCAATACACTAGGGCTTCATGATTTTCGATTGGGTCAGGTGTGGGAGCTGAACAAGCTCCTGGCTGGACCCACCATAGACTGTGACCACAGAGAGAGGCCAGTGACTGTGGCCCAACTATTGGGGTTCCTTCGTCCAGAGTCTCCATTGGCATGTTTAGGACACCAGGGTGTGCGTGGTCAAAGATTAAAGGTAAAGTGAAGTGCAACTGAGTCAAGTGTAAGAGTTAAATAAACACTTTTCTGAGTGTCCAAGTAATTGGCGACTTGGAACTATACTTACCTGAGTTTTCTTGACGTGGCATGGACCTTTAATTTTGTGATTGTGGGCCCCAAGTGTATCCTCCTTGCAAGGAGGGTACCACACATTTTTATAATAATAATAATAAAAAAAATAGAAGCTGAGGAACATCACGCAAAACCTTCCGCTGCTGGCTGTTATAGTATCCTATGCAAGCTTTAAAATGACACCAAGACCTCCCCAATACGTGATTTTTCAAAAAAGTTACAGCTAATTGCGTAAACTTCTGATACGTGTGAAATTTACTCGCAGTGTGTATGAAAAATGGCTGCCATCATCCACTTGTCAGATATAAAATTCTAAATTAATGTTTTTCTTTCACCTAGAGGATGTGGTAATATACAATAATTTTTTTTATCAAAATTAAAAATGATACAGCACCAGCCCCTAGATGTTTTCACATGGAATGACCCAGCAGTGTTTTTACTTTTCAGCATAGTTGTGACCTCATCAGAGAAGGTAGGTCGACACCTGAAATTTGCGTAGTTCAACATGTTTGTAATCTTATTTAGAATTTCTCTTTATTTGAATTTTTTGTAAATGTTGCAGAATTAATTTCGATAATGGTGTTTTGTGCTCAGTTTTCATAAACGTATCTCAACTATTCTTGTGAGATTGATTGTTGACTGTAATATTTTTGTAGGCAGCTTTTACAATGAAACATTTTGGAAACCCAGATGCTATAAGAAGCCTTAGTAATATTACAACTAACTTTGAAAGTTATGCAGTTTGGCAAAGTTAGTATTACTAAGGCTTTATTGACAACTGGGATTCCAAAGCTTTTATTTGTAAAAATACAAAAATCGTTCAACAGTGTTGATGGCAGGATATTAAACAAAGGCTTTATGAGAGTGATGACTGTAATAATGTGCATGCTGTAACTCTACGGTCAATGGCCTCAAACATCGGCCACATCACCAGTCGTGAACGTGAAGGGGCGTCATTTCAGGTTTTTCACTGGGAGATATGGGGGAGGGGCTGGATTTTTTTGCGACACTAACCTTGTTGCATTTTTTTTATTAATTTAAGCATGCATAAATTAGAAACTATAATAATAAAACTTCGGTTTTATATGCTTACGTTAATATTATGTAAATAAAAAAAATACACAAAAAATTGTATACACATAGCCTTCTAAATCCAGGAGGGACCTTTGCCCCCCCTTGCTTACCCTAAATTACGCTCCTGCTCCAGCAAATGCGGCATTCTGTAGATAGCAACATTCCTATCTGACCCACCCCCTGGCTGGCTCCTTGCATTTATCTTAAGATATCAGGTATCCCGTCATATTACCTTCACGCATCCTGATAAAGAATCTTTGACGCGATACATGATACTTTAACAGCCACCATACAAGCCATTATGATTTCCGTTAAGTCAGTTGCTAAACTGGCTTCCACGCTTGTTACTAAGGAATATGCTTTTTAGTAGTTTTTTTTATTTCTCTCTTCCGTTAAGTATTCTGAGTTTAAAGGGACCCTCCCCTATTTACCTTTTTAAATGCTAAAATCCTGGTAGTCGCAAATATGAATAATAGCTTGTCTTTCAAATTAGGTCACGCATCGCCACTGATGCATACAAATGTATCTATTTCTTCAACCAATTTTAATTTTTCTACCTGGCTCTGACAAACTGTGAAACATTTTGTTTTGGGATGAGGGAAAATGCCGGGAATCAGTATAAAATAAGGTTGCTGATTGTTTCACTTTATTGTCAGTACGCAACACATTTGAATTTTCCTTTGAATTTTATGAGAACAGCACCATGAACCATCTAGCACGCAGCCAGACGGCCAGACCCAATAGGTCCGCCGGAACCGGTACCAGGAACCAGTTCCGAAGAGCTGGATGTGGTTTCCGATACAGGTTCGAAAAATATCCAGACCTACACACCTCTACAAGCTCCGACGTAACACGACTAACTCCTCCCGGGCGAACACTCAGACTTACTCGGCCGAGCGGCGGAGTGATACAACGGGATACAAGTTTTTTGAAAAGCTGGTCACTTGACATTTATAACAGAAGGAAAGTATGTAATATAGTTACTGACAAATTTGCAAAGCATTTTATTCCACCATAACAGCTAAATATTCATTAGTTTATTAAATGGGGAAATGCTGCGTCATCAATCTGTCGCAGATCACCACCTTTTCAGAGTTCTATTGCGCACGACACTACCACCCAAGTTGAAGGCCTAACAACATGTTGCTCTCGCTGCATTCCATCACGCCTCTGTACATGCCTCCAGGCGTCTGAACTCTGACCTGCCTGCCAGATACATCCCATTCCAGAGAGGCAAGCTCAGAGTCTACTTGAAATTTTAAACATCGAAATGAAGCAAAATACAAGAGAAAGTTTCTTAGAAAAGTTGTTTCAAAATAAATTAGCTTTAAAATGAGTCCAAACACGATATAAATCAGATAAAATTGACCCGTACAATTTAATGCTTTTATCTTGCCTTAACAGTTAAAATGTTAATTTTGAATAAAATTTTAATGTTAAATTCTTTTCTAGCATCCCCAATTAATATGTTGGATCCCGCCGTATACATCCTTATACTTGGTTAAGTTGGCATAATTTAATTGTTATAAACAGAAACCAAAATTAAGAGAGAGAAAAAAAAAAATTGAAATTACTAAATGATAAGAAACCAAGTATGGGCTACTTGCTAGTGCACGTCACACTACCAATCATGCTGTTCTCACCACCACCACTAATATCCAGTGTTACTTCTAGCTTGTGGCTGGGTCAGCCTGGTAAAACACTTCCATCATCCTCTGTCCTTCCAACACTCTTCCTCTTCTTTTCACTCCTACAGTAATCTCTCGGTTTAACTACTCTCGAGGGACTGAATAAAATTGTCCTTAAATTGAAGGAGTTTTAAAACTGAATGATAAAAGTATGTTGGGAGTTTAGATGGGACCAAAAAATACAGTTGTTAAAGTGAAAGAATCTTTAAACTGGAAGACCTTAAACTGAGAGATCACTGTACTTCACCTTATCCTCCCATCTCTTCCTCAATCTTCATTTAGGCCTCCTTCCAACGTACTTCAATTTCAGCATTTTCCTAGGCAACCTTTTACTGTTCATTCTGTTTATATGCCCATGCGACCTAATTCATGTTCTTACCAACGATATGATACCCACAGTCAGATAGCTGACTCAACCTTTGGTCAATATTTTATTGTTTGCCTCTTGTGAGTGCTAAAATGACGAAACCACAAATGTGAGCTGGTATGATGTCAGGATCATACATCCCAAAAATGAAATAATGTTAAGGGCTAATGTAACAAACGTGAGCAAGCATGTACAGCCGTAACATATTTAAAACCTTCTTTTATCGGACTAAACTACTAGTCTACACAATTCCATCCATCCATGTACACAGCTAGTTAAGTGCATGGGGAAAAGAAGTTCCCTAATATATGTAGCAGTGATTGAATAACACATGCAGCTTTAAATATAATTCTTTCTGACAAAATTCAAAAACCTTTATTTTCCTTTTGTCTGCCAATCTCACCGAGAAATGTTATTATCGTCTGTGGTCAGTATGGTGTATTGAGACAAAACACTACCTATTTGCATGACTGTTCTGTAAAGAGTTTGCAGCAACACAAAATGTTACACCAATGTTCTTAAAACAGCTGGTAAGAGGTGTCAGTATTATTTAACTTTGTAAAGCTTGCATGTCTACAGTACACACCTCATTTCAATTATGGTACTCACCCCATATGAAATATGTATGGTAAACTCACCTAATACTGATACCATGGCTGTTTGCGGACCCAACGCAACTGAATACCAGCATCAGTTCGAATCTTGATGGAGGCAGATTCTGCTGCACGTACCGTCTCTTTTACAGACTGCATCAAATTCTGGGCATTACCTACAAGCATGTCTGTGGCTTCTTGATCCTCTTCCGTACCTGCATGACAAAACATTCATATCTTCATATAAACTTACTACATTGGTAAGAATGTGATTTTAATATGAAGTAACAATTACAAAAACAAAATAAATACATGATTCGTTGAAGAGGGTTGTTACATATTAGTCAGTTTCCTGTAAAGTAATCACAAGTTTTAAGCAAGAAATTTGCATGCAGAGGCAGCTAAGCACTAGTATTAATGACAGCAACAAATTTTTTTAATGGCATTTAAGTCTTGCCTTTAAGATACCATGAAATATAATAGAGAAAACTGACCAGAAACCAAACACATAAAAAAAAAAAATTAAAAACTGGAACAACTGTCAAGTATCAATTTCATATTGCTGTTCAAAAACTATTTACTATGCAGTTTTCCTTTCCAATCAACATACATTACAATACAATTGTGTGAAAACAAGAATGGAAGAGTGCTTGACAAACCTAGTAGTATATGAGCAAAAACTGTGAATAACATTTTGTTGTACACTTGTATTGTAAATGAATTAAAAAAACCATTCAATTAATAAATAATTTACGTATCTCATGCACTTTTGCAGCTAGCTTGAATGGCATACTAGTACATGAAAGATTGGTACACCTGCTGCTAATGTCATGAGATACAAGTGGGTTTAAATCTAAGGTCATATATTATAATATTTGTAGTGGAATGTTTGAAAATGTACCTGAAGAATCCCTGATTAACCTACCGACATAATTAGTAACAAAAAAAAAAAATCACTAATGCAAAATCACACTTGATGGGAGAAGTGACATAGGTACTGTAACAAAAACCTCAACGGGGATGATTCTATATGAACATATGAAAGACTACACAGTCCTCCTGTAATTTCAAGTTTGATGAATCGTTGCAAGCAACAGAGATTTTTGTATTTTCTCAATGTACCACTTGATACTCCCTAAATAAATAATCTTGGAAGAGAGGATCCAGTAACAAAGCACCAAGCGCTGGAAGGAAGAACTAAGTAGATTATCAGTGATGTGAAAAATATTAACTTCCAAGCCTGCAAGTTAAAGGACTACTTGTTTTGTGATTTCAATCCCCGTATCAATTACGTGCAATAGGCCTAAATTAATTTGTGCAAGTGTAAGGAAATGGTGTATAGAATGTCTTAAAATTTCAAGGCTTCTTCTTCAATTGCTCAATGAATTTTTTGTGGGAATGTCCTCCAGTCTTATACATGAGGTCTACTGAAGATAAGTGCTGATAGTTGAGGTAGTTGTAATTAACGTAGTGTGCTGTCTTGTACTTTCATGGTAACAAAAGAAGCTCCTTGACAAAGATAAAGCATTAGACTAGCCAACAACGGTCACAACAAAAACCTTACAAAGCATCCTTCAACTTGGTTACGTGTCTTAATCAGCATCAGACTACTGCCCTACTCATGCAGACTGATGGAAGAGAACGACAGTGCTGACTAATAAGTGTTGCAAGCTCTTTCCTGGAAAACTTTATGTGCAAATAAGTTTTAATTTTATTTTTATATTAAATTGAACACAAAATAAGCACCTCATACTCTGTTGCTGATATTACACCATGTTAACAAACATGTAGCTAGTTTTATATTCCTTTACTGTGCTTATGTCTAAAGCTAGAGAGGAGAGATTGGCCAGGATAACAATTTAATTATGCTGAGTGGAGGAGTATGGTGACCACCTTCTTATTACACTTGCCTGTCACCACTAGCCAATGGCGTATGAGCAGATGAAATTACTCAATGAGTGAGATGGCATTTCCTATCTTGCTAAGGTAATTTCGAAATTTCCTTAGGGAATAAGATGAAGGCATACATATTTTAAATACTCAGGGAAATAAATTAAGACACATCGAGATGAGGTAAACCTGCCCACAATGAAGTAGGCTAGGCTTCTCATCTTCATTCTTAAGTGCATACAGCAAATTCTTTCTGCAAAGCATCTAAAAATTGATTTCTGGCATAAAAGGAGATAGAACGAGAGTTTAGCAATAAGACTCCCCTTCTGCACACTGGCAAGATCATTCTCACAACTGATCAAGCTGTCCAATAAGAGTGACTAATACACATCACCTTGAGGAAAGTGGGAGGAACAGCAATGAGGTTTTACCGTAACATACAGTGAAAGTAGCAAGCCATGTTTGAATTGAACCTATCTCACACTAGAAAGCATCATGCACATTAAATTCATTTTCCAGAATTATATCCAATACATTAACAGTTAAAAATGCTGAGTTTATGACTAACCATATATTGTATTTTATGGAAAAAAAAAAAGCCAAAAACCTAATTATGGTTGCATTACAGATGGTTTGCTTGATGGCAAACAACTGTAAACAATGATTTTTGAGACAAAAGAAAGTGCAATTACATCATATCTTTATGCTTAAATGATTACTAGCACATCATTATGTTTTTGTCACATGACATGTAACATATTTTTTAACAAATGTTCTTGAAACAAGACATTATAACGCCAATACTTATGTTTGGCATTTTCAGAAGGATGTACCAATTGCAATGCTTTATTTCAATCATTAGTAATGTAACAATAAAACATTTTTGAAAATACAGTATACAGCTTTACAAAACTCTTTCTTTAAATTATTCATTTTCATAAAAAATTGTGTAAAAGGAGCTAAATCCACTTCAATTTCATATACACATCAATCAGTAATCAAATTAAATATGCATTGAAATATGTAAAATACTAATTATGAAATAAACTTATTAAAGAGTTAAAAGAAATTAAAAACATTTTTTTGTGATAGTAAATATGTCTGACAGAACATTATCCTCTTTAAAATAATGGATGGTAAAAAAAATTTGCATTTTACTTTATTTTCCAAACTATTTAATTATTAATATAGACCAACTTTAGATAACTTGCATTAATCTGATCTACAGATGGTTCGGGATAAAATGATCATTTCTGAAAGCCCTGCATAATTTGTATTTTCAATAAAGTAGTATCTTTCTGTTACATGTAAATATAAACTCAGTCATGTGTTGTTAATTTACATGGGCTTGTTCATATAATGTTCACATCTACATTCCACTGATTCGAAACATGTTATCTTCAATATATACTCATTAAATACACAAATGATCAGTACCAAAAAATGTTAAAACTACTACATACACAAGTTTCTGTATGTCAGTTCTTTAATACATACACTGAACTCCCTCTATGTTACCTACTCAAATGTTGTACAGTACACAGTTTGTGAAGCGTTCAGCCACTTCCCCATCTTGGTTAAATATTTATAAAGTGTTTTTATTTTCTTATTTAAATTTATATAATGTAAATCTTTCTTAACAGGCTATATGCCATTTTCAGGGTGAGTTTATCAGGTGTCCGGTATGATACAACAGAATTCAATAACTTAGTAATTGGGGACATGTTAATTTAAATTCATCTTTTCAAAATTTTAATATTAAAGTAGTCAAGGAATTTTAAAGTAGTCATATTTGTTTATTTTCCTGGCTTGTTTGGTTTCAAATTGACCACAGTAAAATTTTAATTATTTTTGTTGATATAACTTTTTTTTTTGTATTTTGACCAATTTTTGAGTTTTGGCAATTTTAGCTTATTAATTAAATTTTCCCTGGCGAAGTGAGTAACTTCAGGTGTTGCAAGCTTCTCCAGGCTGTAGGATTTCTGGCGCCGACATTGTGGTTGATCGCTTGCTTCATGGAATTCTCTCCATGACGTAGGTTATTGACGCACGTAGGTCAGCCATCACAGGGGGTTGCTTAGGGTATTGCGCCGCGAAAGTAGTTCCACTGTTGCGCACTTTTTGTCCCCAATTATTATATTTGTGTGGATAAACAATTTTATTTC
>PNEQ01019466.1:0-51497 GCA_003012365.1 Medauroidea extradentata
TAAGTTTTTCACCCTTCATTTAGAAATTTGAAAAAATCTAAAAATATTGTAGTATGTATATGAATACACTTTATTTTGAAGCAAAAATAACGTAATCTCGCAAAACTCATTTACTTCCTGTCACCACTTTAATTTCCCAATTTAGAAAAATTCCTTCTTGTTGGGAGTTCACGGCGTGAGGGGAAGTCACCTTGAAAATTTCGTGTGTCTAGGTCCAGAGGTTTGGGCTGTGTGTGTTGATATGTCCCTAGCCACGCCGTGTCACTCGTAGTGCATGCGATACTTATAGAGATAAGTACGTAATCTCACTACCCACACTCTTCGCCTCTTTCTCCCCTCCCCCCACCATTTGTTTAGTCCGAGTGGGGAGAGTCCGTGCGATGAGAAGGGCGAAGCAGAAAAAAAGAAAGGAAAAAGCTACATTTAAGGTGGTTCAAGCAGTGGCCGCTAGATGTCATAGCAAACAGCGGAGAGAAGCACACCCTAGCTCTACGAAGGCTCGCGGCCATCTGACTGGCGATATCCGGCTCCCTGCGTTATATACGATCTAACTGCGCGCTGATCGCATACAAGTACGCGTTTGCGGACGGTTTAAGCCTGTTTGCAGCTTATTCCCACACATGACTGATTTTCAGCGTGCACCATTTCCCTTAAGAGCACAATCCCACATAACCTAACCTAACTTAACCTGACCTGTCCTTCTAACAAGTCACATTTATAGCCTTTTCTCTGTTCTTCCTTTAATCTAACACTCATTTTCCCTTGTATTACTTTATAAACTCGTGCACCACTTTTCAGTATTTTTATCTCTCTCTCTCTCTCTCTCTCTGTGCTATTCTCCTCTCTCCCTTCACCTAACCTAACCTAACTGAACTTAACCTGACCTGTCCTTCTAACAAGTCACATTTCTAGCCTTGTCTCTGTTCTTCCTTTAATCTAACACTTATTTTCCCTTGTATGTCTGTCTTGTATTACTTTTTAAACATGTGTTTACTTTTCAGTATTTTTATCACTCTCTCTCTCTCTCTCTGCGCTATTCTCCTCTCTCCCTTCACCCTGCTCCTCTTCCCCTCCACCCTCCTCTTCCCACTCTCCCTCAACCCTCATCATCTCTCTCCTAACTTAACTTGACCTGACCTGCCCTTCTAACAAGTCACATTTCTAGCCTTGTCTCTGTTCTTCCTTTAATCTAACACTTATTTTCCCTCGTATGTAGGCCTATGTCTTGTATTGCTTTTTTTTAACTTGTATACTGCTTTTAAGTATTTTTTATCACTCCCTCCACACCTCTGCTCTCTCTCCCTCCACACTGCTTCTCTCTCTTTCCCCACCATCCTCTCTTTCTCCCTCTCCCACCACCCTCCTCTCCCTCCACCCTCCTACTCCCACCACCCTCCTCTTCTCTCTCTTCCACAAACCCTCATCATCTCTCTCCACCCTCCTCTCTCTCTTTACCTCCCTATTTCTCCCTCACAGATATCGCATTTTGCTGTTTAAATTTCTGAGTTAGACCTCCAAAGAATTTTTTTTTTACATTTTTTTAAATATTTTGTTTTTATTTATTTTTTTGTACGTTGAACTTTAGTATGTGCTTTCTAGTGTCGCACAGTACCTATTGGTACTTTGGTTTAAGTAATTTTCTTGTATGTAGATAATTGTGTACAGTATGTTATTTATTTGAATTTTTTTTGCTTGTATCTAACCTGACCTAACTTAACCTAACCTAACATGTCCTTCTAACAATTCACATGTCTAACTTTGTCTCTGTTCTTCCTTTAACCTAACACTTATTTTTCCTTGTATGTCTGTCTCGCACTACTTTTTTCTCTTATATGTATGTTTTGTATTACTTTTTCGGCTTGTTTACAGTTTTTAAGTATTTTTATCACATTTTATCTTTACGGATTTACGTGTGCTAGACCCTCCCTCTCTCTCTCTTCACCCTCCTCCTCTCTAACTCCATCCTGCTCCTCTCTCCCTCCACCCTCATCTTCTCTCTCTCCCTCCACCCTCATCTTCTCTCTCTCCCTCAACCTTCATCATCTCTCTCTCTCTCTCCACCCTCCTCTCTCTCTACCTCCCTCTTTCTCCCTCACAGACATTACATTTTGCTTTTTTGGGATTTCTGAGTTACACCTCAAAAGACCTTTTTTTCCATTTTAAATATTTTTGTTTCTATTTATTTTCTTGTATGTTGGACTTTGGTTTGTGGTTTCTAGTGTCCCACAGTACTGTGGTTTCAGTAACATTCTTGTCGTAGATGATTGTGTACAATATGATATTTATTTTGATTTATTTAATTTTTTTTTGCCTTATCTAACCTCATCTATCATGACCAAACCTCCTACCGAGTCACATGTCTAACCTTGATTCTGTTCTTCCTTTAACCTAACACTTGTTTTCCCTTGTATGTATGTCTTGTACTACTTTTTTAACGTGTGTATAGCCTTTAAATTTTTTATCACGTTTTTTGGCTTTATGGATTTACATGTGCTCACGCAACTGATGTGTTCCTGTACCCTGTGTGTCTACCTGATGACGTGATCAGATTCTAGTTCCCGAAACGTCGTAAGTAGATGGATTATGTATGTTCTGGTGCAGGGTTTAAGGGTGAGGAGCTGAGGAGTCACTGCTGCCATCTTGTTTCCGACCGCCATATTGTTTCCGGCCGCCATCTTGTTTCTGGTCGCCATATTGTTTCCGGCCGCCATCTTATTTCCGGCCGGCTGCCAAAATTTAAAAAATTTCCAAAAATTAAAAACTAAAATAAAATTTTTTGTTTCCGGTCGCCATCTTGGAATAACTTCCCCCACCCCACCTAATTTCCAGTCATTTGTTGACATGTTCTGAAGGCCGCCATATTTAAAGTTCCCGCAAAAATAATATATTATTATATTTAATTCTAGGAATGACCACCAAGGGTTTGAGCCGCCATTTTATTCTCACTTGATTCGACTCCACCCATATACATATGTGTTTAAGGGTGGCGTGTAATGTACCATAGATAGGACTCTCGCCCCTATCACCAATATTTTTTTTATGCTTACCTCCAGGCAGTGAGATAGAAAAGTCTGGATAGGTATGATACTTCACCACAGTAATTGGTTTTTATTTTGTTATTTCTTCCAATCAATTATTTAATTTTTAAAAAAACATTTTATAGTATTGTAATTGTGTTCTATGTAATCACTGATTAAGTGTACAAGGACTGTTGCATCTGATGCTCTTTGGAAAAATTTATGACAGGCGAATAATGTCTCTCAACTCACGCATTGTTAAGTTTGAAAAATTATACATTTATTAAAACACTATATATACAACACAATTAAATACTACTATACACATTTTTACACTATATACACTATTTACAAATATTGAGGCGGCTGGATGGGTCCTCGCGCCACAGTGTCCTCAGGAGGCAGAGGACTTCCTCCTGGAAGCAGGCGGTGGCGGTGTGGCGAATCCCCGCCACGGCGTGCTGCGCTTCTACTGGGAGCCGCAGGTCCAAGAGTTTGTCCTGCTGGCCCCGAACCTGAGCCCGCAGCGCGGCGAGCTCGCGCCGCACCTCCTCCACATGGGACGAGGCACCCTCCTCCTCATCATCGCCGTCGTCAACGTCCTCCCCATCATCGTCGTCCTCATCCTCCTCCACCACCACCTCGTGCACCTAAGGTGCCACCACCATCACAGGTCGCCCTGCTGCAGGCCTCGGTTTCGGAGCAGGCCCAGTGAAGTCAGAGGACCGCTTGCCTGCCCCGAACACGCCGATGACTTCCACCTCGTCGTCGTCCGAGAGGTCGGGCTTCTGCCGTAGCCGAATCAGCAGCGGTGGTGGTGGTGGTGGTGCAGCTGATGTCTGGCAGGCAGACACCCCTGCCACAGCAGCATTGTATAGTTCCTCCAGTGCCTCGTCGTCGCTGCTCTCCCATACATGTGTTTTACTTGCCATCTTAACGTAGACTGAAGCCCCAAGTACTCAGGAGACTCCTCCAGGCACGCATCCCCTCCCCTCCAGTCAATGTATTGCAAGACAACCCTCCCTTCATGTGGTCACTACCTTCGCCACCAGCCATAGGGATGGCCACAGGCACCATCAAGTCGCCTAGCTAATAGGCTGGTCCTAACTTGCGCGCAAGCCACTACCTGTAGTGGCAAAGCATGACTCAAGGTCTGCAGCTGCGTGCGAGAGTCGTGCGTCACCCGGCTTAATGACCTAGACCATTAGGCTGCGGACAACCCGCTCCTCGCGAGGACGAGATGATGAAAATGCATGCCTTCGACCACCTCATCGCCTCAGATTCTAACCTGTTCAAAGTGTGTACGTGTAGTTATTACAGACTGCCCTCCAGACATTCCCAGTAAAAGAACATTTGATTTTAAATAATAACAACACAATTCAGATTTTAAAAAAATTTATTTTATTTATTCCTCCATACAAAATTCGCTTTATTTATACATAATATCTGATTGACGAATCCAACTCTCGTGGCTTGCATCGAACCCCAGCCATTTCACAAGAACCCTATTTCCTTTCTTCTTCAATACCTTCTCAACCAAATACATTTTTGGATACTTGGTAACTTGAATTTCTTCGCCGTAGAAACCTCCTCGAATAGCCTTGCCTTCCAAGTCTTCTAGGTAGTAGGTCCTTGGTTCGTAGTGCCGAATCTTGACCACTTTAAATATTTCAGTGCTCCAGTTTGGTGTGTAACCTTGAGTAAATGTTCGCTTCACTCGCAATATCCTTACGTAGTCTCCAACCTTTGCTTTAGGTTTGTGCAGGTTCAGTTTCTTCTCATTTTTATAAACAGTGTGCAGTAAAGAGTTGTCCACGACATTCACAGGCTTCATGTTCGTGGTCCTATGTACTTTATTATTATAGTTCGAGACCAGATGAGGCAAAGTGTCTATCCACTTGTAGCTTCCTTGTGCTGAGAATTTCTTCCACATTTCATTCTTCAGTGTATGATTAAAACATTCTGCGATACTGGCCTTGAGACCACTGTGGGTTGAATAAGGGTTAATTTTATGTTTTGACATCAAGGCTCGGAAATTAAAATTGTAGAATTCCTTGCCGAGGTCAATATGTAGATTCTTGCATGGACCTTAATCTTGCAAAACAATATTTATCGCATTTGTTACATCCCTGCCACTCTTAGTTTTTACAGGCACTGCCCACGCATATTTACTGTAGCAGTCAATAACAGTCAGCATGTACTTGTAGCCTTTATTCTTGCGAGCAAAAGGAATCATTTCAACCAAGTCTGCTTGATACAATTCCTTCAGACCAAACACATGTACTTAACGTCGAGGATAATTTCGCCTTGTAGGCTTGTGCAGCTCACCAGCAATGTTTTGACGACTCATTCTATGTACCCGTCTTCATGCAATTCTTCGATGATGCTAGATATTTTATTTGTATGTGAATTATTTCCAGCCTGCTGAGAAGCAATTAACAGTCTCAATCTCTCTACAATTTCATTGGCATCATTCCAGTAAACATATTCTGAAAGTCTCCCATCTTCTATTTTTTTACGTAGATCAAGACCAGATCCTATTGTAGTTCCTACATCAGGGAACAGCTGGGAAATAATGTTGAATTTCGGATGTGTTTCGTCCTTATATTCATTGCTACTAGGATCGTTATTCTTCAAATGGGCACTTGTAAGTTTCAAAAGGCGTTTATACTGTTGCAGGGCTTCATGCGAATAAGTACCGGGATTCTGTTTAAATAGTAATTCGTAGAGTCCAGAAGCTGGCTTGATTATGACAGAGTCTACTTTTACATCATTACTAGGCAAGAATAAAATTTGCTTGTTTCCCAAAAAAATATTTTTTATTTTGCTTGTATACTCCGTATGTTCTATCCTTGGACCGTGAATTTGTCAAGTAATCATGAAGCATTGTGGTTTGTTCCTTTTTCCGTTTCCACTCGGAGAGAGGCAAATCATCTTCATCAACTTCTTGTGCAGGTTTCTTGCGTTTCACTATAGTTTGAGGCTCTTCTTCCTTCTTCACTGTCACAGGCAGAGGTGGTTTCGTCTTCAGTCTGTCTGTTATAGATTTAAAAGCTTCTTCATTAATCATGTCACGTTCCATTCTAGCACGTTGAGCTGTCAAGTACTTTGTGTGAATACTTTTAATCACAGTGTGTAAGTCACCAACAATGTCAGAAATTGTACTACCCACTTATGATGACAAGACAGGGTATTTATATGTTGTTTTTCTTAGGTGGAGGCCTAGAACTCGGCCTGTTATTTTTCCCTTTCAAAACTATGACTGGAGGTGGATTATAAACTGACGTTAGCATATTTTCAAAACTTTTAATCGAATCTTCAAGTTTAATAATGTGCATTGTAATCTGTTCCAGGACTTTATGTCCATGCCAAAAGTTTCATTTATAAGACCTTCTATTGCATTATGTTTCCTGTCCAGCAAATTCTCCACATCAACAGGAATAGCCCTGAGTTTAACATCCACATAATTTATCATACTCGCAATATCGTTACTGGTTCTATCTAGTACATTTTGTATCAAACTAATCAAATCACCATGAAGTACGTAAATATAAGCCTTGTTAATAGCATCTCCATCTTCTCTAGGACTTGCAATATTTTTAAGTCTTTTTCCTTCGGCACTACAGTTCCCATCATCAGTAGGCACTAAACAACTTTCCATTTTACGTTTCAGGCCATTATGGCCGAATTTGGAGATTATATAGCTCATCTCTCACTGACGAAGGCTTATGAACTGATCAAATCCACACCTGTACCTTCCTTTAAGTAGAGGAAAGTCTTTAGCTATTACAAGAAATCCATAAAGATCACTCCAACAAAAAGCACACACCTCTTTGAATTTATCTAAAGTCATGTCTGTATTAACATGATCAGAGTAAACATGTCTCAAGTTCAAGTCATCCATTCTAAACAAAACCAACAAATTTTCATTATCTCTCAATAGCTGCTTGGGAATACGTGAATAAGTCTGGCAAAGGTAAAAGGAATCTACTGACATATGTCTTCCCATGCAAAAGTATTCCTGGATACTTGCCTGTATCTCACAGGCAACATAATCGAAGACAAACACAGAGTTTAGTAGAGCTTGACTTGGCGGTACCACCGCTTCATTGTCGCTGAATGGAAAATACCCGAGACGATCAATATAACTTAGAATTTTTCCAAGTCGCTGATACTTTGACTGTTGTAATGATTTTAAGTATAGGTACACATTCTCGAACCGGAGACCATTAGGCTCCTCCAGCAAGCTTAAGAGCACACACGTCTTGCCGCAGTTTGATGGTCCTGCTATGATGCAACGGACAGTATTGGGAAGAAGGGGACCATGTCTTGATTCGTGAGAGGTAACTTCATCTTCGGTAGTAATATGTATGGTCAAACTAACATCTTGCTTGTCAATATGTATATTATCACCAACAATTTGTGATGCCTGCGGTGCTATGTGCGGTGCCTGCGGTACCATTTGCGGTGCTATGTCAGGTGCCTGCAGTGCCATTTGCGGAAACTTGTGCGGAGAGTGTGCGGAGTCAAACACAGCATAAGTAAATGGGTTTTGAGACATTTGCGGAGACTGCATAGTCTTGTGCGGAACATGCATAGTCTTGTGCGAAACATGCATAGTCTTGTGCGAAACATGCATAGTCTTGTGCGGAGCACGCATTGTCTTGTGCAGAACACATTGTGGAAAATGTGGAGGAGATTGCGGAGCAAACACATAATTGTTGTTACAAGTTTCAGTATGTCTTTTCAAAATATCACTCCGAGTAAACTGACGTTGGCAGACTTCACATTGAAGTTTCATTCTTGAAGGTTTCATTGTGCATGTAGTTGCTTCATGCCGTAACATATTACGCACGGCTGTAAATACTTTACTACAGAAGCGGCAGCGGACATGCATCATTAACAACTGTACTGTTCAAAGTCTCGAATGAAACTGAATAAAATATATATAAACACATACTTAAGTAATTGTAACTTAGTGTATCATAATGCCTCGTAGGAGTAAGATCAAGAGCGGAAGAGGATTAGTGAATACTCTTATAAATAACTTGCCTTTCGAAGCACATATTCCTGGGTACCGGT
The DNA here is from genome assembly GCA_003012365.1 of Medauroidea extradentata. Classification (NCBI taxonomy): domain Eukaryota; kingdom Metazoa; phylum Arthropoda; class Insecta; order Phasmatodea; family Phasmatidae; genus Medauroidea; species Medauroidea extradentata. The sequence continues at coordinate 8,100 of PNEQ01019466.1, forward strand.
ACTGTGGACCAGGAACTAAGATGAATAAGAGGCTCGAGCGTGGTGACATCGGAGTTAACCAATTGGATGAGGCGTGCAAGGAGCACGACATAGCCTATTCTAATAGTAACAAGCTGGAAGATAGGCATGCTGCTGACATTGTCCTTGCAAACAGAGCAAAAAAGATTGCTAAATCCAAGGAATCAAAGTTTGGTGAAAGAGTTGCTGCTTGGGGAGTATCCAAGATCATGAAGACTAAAGTCAAGCGAGGAATGGGTTTGCGAATAAAGGGCAGCCCATCCACTCCTACAAACACCCGAATTAAATCCATACAGTCTGACAAAAATATAGTTAGTCAGAAGAAAAAGAAGACTCGAAAAAGTAAGAAAGCAAGCAAGAAACAAGGAGGCTTCCTGCCTCTACTCCTGCCTGGCCTGGCAGCATTAGGGGGCCTAATTGGCGGAGTTAGTGGTGTTGTCAGAGCAGTGAATACATCGAAAAACCAAGGTAAGCAGTTGGAAGAACTTCAACGCCACAACAAGCAAATGGAAGCTATTGCACTAGGGTCAAAAAACGGGAAAGGACTTTACCTAAGACCTTATTGTGTGGGTGGAGGATGTCTGAAAAAAAGAACCAGAAAGAGAAGGAAACAGTCCTAAACCGACTACCCAACAGACCACTAACAAACTTGGATTTAATAAAGTTTGCTAGAAAATTACAAATTCCTAATTTCAGGGGTGTGTTCATGAGAGACAAATTACCATCAAAACCAAGACTTAACGAATGTGGAATTATAAATTTAGATTCGGCTAACAGTCGAGGAACTCACTGGGTTAGTTATAAAAAATATGAAAACAATGTTGATTACTACGACAGTTTTGGAAACCTTTGCCCGCACATAGAAGTGTGCAAGTATTTTAAGGGAATGGAACTAAGTTATAATTATTTCAATGAGCAATTACCTACCCAGTGGAACTGTGGCCATTTATGTCTTCAGTTCTTAATTAGTGATTAATAAATTTTGGTACAAGCACTACTACGTATCAGTCATGTCTGTAATGTTGATCTTGACGGGCAAGAGCTCGGAGCTGCGCTCCGTGCATTTTCCAGCTCTTGATTTAAAAGGTTCTTGGTCAGTGGCACTAATTGATTTCCAAATTTATTTCTCCGTACCTAATGTGGACAGTTCAAACTGTAAATTTCGATATGTGAAAAGTGACATCACTGAAGAGGTTACTATGCCTACAGGATCATATGAAATCGAAGACATTGCAGCATACATCAAGCAAGTATTAGGCCCTGATGTAAGTTTTGTTTTCCGAGGAAATCCAAACACTCTGAAAAGTGAAATTTTATGCAGCGAAGATATTGACTTTACCGAGAAAGATACACTAGCATCCATGCTGGGTTTCGAACACAACGTGTATGAGAGTGGAAAAGTACACCAGTCAACACTCCCTGTAAACATCTTGCCGGTGAATGTTATAAGAGTAAACTGTAATCTTGTAACAGGCTCATATCTAAATGGTAAACCGAACCATACACTTCACCACTTCACGAGTTTTCAGCGACTGTTCCACCCGGATTCAAACTGGTAGAAGTCCCAAAAAATCTAATTTATGCACCTATCATAGAAAAGTACGTGCAGGAAGTTATTGTTCGTATAGTCGACCAAGATGATAAACTAATTAATTTCAGAAATGAAGAAATTACATTACGCTTGCACTTAAAGAAAGATGGGCCTGAGTTTTAGAAAAAAGTTATAAAAACAAGTCTCTCCACTAAGCCAAAGGTCAGTTTGTCACGAGCAACCAGTGTGTTAACACGTAAAAATATTGTGTTCTTGAAGAGTCTAGGTTTCAAAGTCAAGAAGACTGGAAGCGGAAATACTGAATGTGGACGAGCCCGTTAGTTACGAGGATTCCATCACAAAGACTGAATTCCATGCTTATTCGCCTTACCTGCCTGGTCCATACCAGCTGTCCGAGGTTCGAATACCGGTGCAAAACCAGGACATTTATACTGTACCATGCAACTCATACTTGAGATTCAGAGGTACGTTAACAAAGGCAGAAAATGCCTTACCTGTAACCACCAAGATAATTAGAAATGGAGTACTTCACATGATTAATAAAATAGCTTATGAACTGAATGGTGTCGAGGTTGATCAGACACGAGATGTAGGTATTACGGCTACTATGAAGAACTACCTGTCTCTAACACACAACCAACTACCTGTAGCTAAAATGACCGGATGGGGCATCGAACCAAATTGTAAAGTTCCTGTGTACGAAGGTGGAAGATTTGAAATACGTGTACGACTTTCCTTGTTGCTAGGATTCGCCGAAGATTACAAGCATATTATAGTGAATTCTAAACAAGAGTTGGTCATACTTTTAGCCAATACTCAGACTAATGCCTTACTGGATACTTCAGAAAACCCAGTGATTTTGACGCTCTCTATACAATCGGTAGAGTGGCTGCTGCCACATGTTCAAGTAAAAATGGAAGAGAGAGTAAAACTGTTCAAGTTTGTCGAGAAAGGAAGGAATATAGACGTAGCCTTCCGCTCATGGAGTTTGGAAACTTGCCCGGACCTTACTCAGTCTCAAAATGTAAATTGGAATGTTAAATCGTCGTTTGCAACGGAAAAACCACGCTACATAATTCTAGCATTCCAGACGGGAAGACAGAATACTACAAGTGCAGATCGCTCAAAGTTTGAACACATCAATATAAAGAATGCCAAAGTCTATTTGAACTCTGAAAGTTTTCCATACCTAGACTTGAATGCGAATTTCAGTAATGGTTCTTTCATGTTGACATACCAAATGTTTGCAGATTTCCAGAAATCATACTATGGACACGAAGCTTCGACCGCACTCGAATCTGATGAGTTTATGAACAGTGCCTCGCTCCTTGTATTTGACGTAAGTAAGCAAGATGATCGTATAAACACAGGAGTAATTGATTGTTGCATTGAAATGACAGCAGTGGAGAATATACCTGCCGGCACACAGGCCTATGCTCTCATTATCCACGACCGTTTGGCAACATATAATGCAAGGGATAAAGTGGTGAAAATACTAACTTAAGCTCAGTTCGATCCTGGACGTCATCATGTATGCAAGCATCCAGGGCTTCCAGTCTCAACTAGGATTTATTCTTAAAGAAGTTAGCATAGCACACCATGATGGAAAAGTAGCCACATACAGCTTCCTGCCACCATTTAATTGGAAATTGTTGGATAAGAAAAGCAAACGCACCAATAGATGGCTTACAAAAAATTATAATGGACTAGACTGGGAAGATGGATATGAAGATTATGACAAAATTAAAGACGTTTTAACTAAAATTATGGGTGGTGAAGAAGTAGTTTTTGTTGCTGGGGTGGAGCAGAAAAAATGGCTAAGTATTTACTGTAATGAAAATGCTAATATTATCTACTTGCAAACCACATACGAGTGCCAGTCGCTCCGTTACTCGAAAGCAAAGTTCGGCTGGCTCGAACACGGCTGCGAGTCATGTGAGCGGGACATGACCTGCTCCCGCCTGAACGTGATACTGCTACGGCCGTGGTGTTTGGGAACCCCAGTGACGTCAGAGTAGGTAGTATATAGCAGGCCCGGACAGGAGGACCGCACAGTTACTGCTCGGTCAAGTTACTACGTTAGAGTGTGCAGTCCCTGCTGAACAATGGTCACCAGATTTCGATCAGAAGAGTTCCACGACTACATTGAGGCAGAAGTTGGTTTTCGCCACGTGCACTACATACCTGTTGGTCTTCCAGATCGTCTCGAATTCTGCAATGGACTTGAACACTTTCTGTGGGTCAACGACGAAGATGTGACGCCTGTTCCTGCAAGTTTGTAGACTGTCCAGTTTTCCATCTCCGACCAGATAGCCAGCTACCATCCACAACTAAGGAGCTTATTAATCGAGCTAAAGGTGAGATCATCATTCGCCGAAACTGTGATAGTTGTATCTCCTACGAACTAAGACGTGATGAACAAGTTATTCGCTGGTTGGAAAGGTGCAGTGGCTGGACCCACACTGCCATTTTGAACAAAGGGAAAGTTCGGTGGACATATCCATGCACTCCTCTGATGTGTGAAGTGTATTTACCATCATAGTCAACTCGTTAATCCCTCATCATCATGTACAGGGGCCATGGAACTGAAAGTTTTCTGTTTTCACGTATCAAGCAAGAGGTTTACAAGAATCGTAGAAAAATGATAGAAGATCCCAACTACAGTCATATAAACTTTAGTGACAAAGTTCGCAATGACATTTATGAATACTTTAATTACGAAGCTCGCAACTATATTTTTGAAGACTCTAAAGACTACAAACCAGTACTACGGCCTGACCCCACCAAGGAGGAAGCTATACCTCGCCCCATGTTCGAGCCCTGGTCAGATAACTATGCCTACGCAGTCACCAGCAAACAGTGTGTAATTTATGAAATTCATTTTGAAAGTAAAGAGTGGAGCGGAGAATTTCTGAACAGAACTTTGAAATGTGTAGAGATGGCAACCATTTTCGTGTAACATTCAACCCCTTCTCACCACATACTACTAGCAATGTTACAGCTTGTTGTGCGTGTGAAGGTGTTAACTGCCCAGTTAATTTATGCAAACCATTTTTGCCACTACCTCTGACTCTGGACCAAATGAAATCATGGGTTGAGACACCAGAGTGTGTTTTTGTGGATAAATGTGATGGACTGCAACATAACATAAGTGCAATAACATCTACACGTACCCAATGCCTTACGGCAGGTTTTGCTTCTCACCTGTGTCCTGTGTATAGAGAAAAACTGTTGCAAGATATTAATTTCTCACCAGCAAAATTTTTTAAGGGATATTATAAAAGAAATATATGTCGGTGAAGACAATTATTAATTGTCAGTGAAGATGGAAGAGCCAACATGTAACGACGAGTCTTCAAGTGAAAATGAAGCAGAAATTTCTGGAAGTTTGTTCTGCTACATCAAGTGTCATTTCAGTCGTATGTGTACGAGAATATGGGACATTCTGATAAATTGTACCAGTTTTCCGTGTAGAAGATGAGTGGGTTTTCCCAGTACCCCCTCCACCACACCTCCACCACCGCTCCACCACCGCTCCGCCACAACCACCATTTTGTGAAGATACTCAGTTCTCTGTAGACCACCATCGCAACAAGATGCAGCTCCTGCTGAGCACTACGATCACGTAAAGCCTGGAGATCAGTGTGTGGAGTATTCCTACTGGGATGGTGAAGGCAACTACCGTGAATACACTGAAGAGTGCAACTTGGGAGAACATTGGCTGTATGCACATTATCCTACGAGTTGGGAACATTGTCAAGAGATGATTGGCTGCTGCCCTGAAGGGAAATGTGTTGTGTTCAACATGCGGAGCAATACACCGCTTCCTGCATCCAATGAAGACGTAATAGCTCATGCACTTCTGCAAAAGCAATTAACTATGCAGAGACTGTTGTCGCCAGACCTCTCCGAGACTGAAGCTGCCTCTACTTCCTGTGATGATGATGCAGATGGTGACCATATTCTAAGTTACGATGTTGGAGCACAGGCAACCATGGAAGGACAGGACGTTGTTGGTGATTCTACATTTATGTGCCCTGTTGTAGGAGAAGACTACCTTGCTTCCTTGGTACGAAAACATGTACGTGTAATACTCAAAGACATTTTAAAAGTACTTGAAGACTAATGTTGAATGTAAATAATTTTTTTTGTAATACTGTATTGTGTGCTTAAAACTGGACTCTGGTATATGATGGGAAATGGTTGGGGTGTATGCAATGTGTGTATACATGTATCACATGGAGAAAAAAATTAATTAATTAAAATGAATTTTCATTGCTTTTCTTTCCTCGTAATTTAGTAATACCTCCTTTAACATAATAAATGGTTAAACAATCTATGAAAATGATGTATAAACTACATCTGAAATCACCAGTTACTACTATTTGTATGAAACAATGGATATTTACCAAATACATGTCTTTGGAAAAATGAAATGTTGTGTGTCAGAATTCACCAGTTACTACTACTTACGAGATAAAGTATGAAAAAATACAAGTTCAAGTTGTGTAGTGGTACAAGGCTTGAGTGAGGTAGAAATTTTCAGCTACAACACTTGAAAGGTACAAGGTAGACATGTGATGTCGTAACATGCGTCTGGACTGCCTCGCAAGTGTGTCATGAGACATGACTCGTCAGAGCGAGCCCTTATCTCCTCACCCCATTAGTGCGACGAGGCCGATAGAGATGTTCCAATACTCTGGAGACTAGAGGAGTGCTGTAAAGAGTAGGAGGAGGCGGAAGAGGTTGAGGCGGAAAGGGGGCGGAGGAGGAGTAGGGGAGGGGGATCTTTCGAAAGCCTTACTGGCATGACTCATCTGTGGGGACTTACTGTCCAGGTGCTGCAGGCCTGTGCAGACTTGTTCTCACGATGCAATACCTTACTCATCTGTGGCGAAGTATTGTCCAGGTGCTGCGGGCCTGTGCAGACCTGCGATGGACACAGTCACTTCCTTCGATGAGTCATCGCCTTGGTTGCACCACAAGGTAGGGCCAGTAGACCTGTTCAAACCTGAACCTATAATGACTTTTACTGGTCTGTGCCAGTATAGGGTTTTCCCAGGAAATCGGGAGACTGAGTGTTTTCACCAACCAATAGCAGCACTGGATTCTCAAACATGCCCATATATGGAGTGGGCTGTTTTACCCCCTCCACCATGCTCACACCCTCCACCACCCCCACCACCACATGCACATAAAGGGTGCTGTGAGGCCTGGTTTCCTCAGTCTTTTTTCATCGTTCGTCGATTGTTCATCGAGTGCTTCATAGCTTCGTGCTTTTACTGCTAGATTTTTTATAGTTAGGTTCATAGTTATTTATTCAATATTTTTATAGTTAGGTTTATAGGTTAGGTGTATTCTTCAGTATTTATATATAGCTAGGATTTTAGTTTTCATCAAGATTTTATAGTTCATTCTTCATTGTTATTTTATTCTTTAGTATTTTTAATAGCTAGTAATTCGATATTTTTATAGTTAGGTTTGTAGGTTAGGTTGTTTTAGTGTCTTCGTATTTTGCTCTCATCCTTAGTCTTCGTTGTTTCTTCTGCATTATTTTTCTTTGGTGTTTACATATTTCTCTTCAGTCTTAGTCATTATTTCTTTGTTTTTTATTTATTGTCTTCATTTTTTCTTCTCTACTTCATTATGGAGAGTGCAGCTGCTTCTTTTGTTCTGCCTTCAGTCATCCAGTGTGGATTCTGCAGAAAAGTATTCACTGTTCGTCGCAATGGTTTACGTCATGAGCGAATCTGCCATCTGAATCCCTTCAGAGGTGATTTACAAGTTTGTGAGAAGTGTGGAGTCTTCATCCCTCGCAAGGACAATATGGAGTGCCACATACGTTCTTGTGCTGGTATAGTGACTCAACCTGCAACAGTAAGGTGCAAGTTCTGCAATACTGTGTTTGCTCACACACATCATGCACTTCGTCATGAGACAAGCTGCAAATTCGCCCCGAACAGTAAGACTTTCAAGTGCACCAAGTGTGCGAAGAATTTCACTCGACAGGACAACTTGCGCACCCATGCCACTAAGTGCAACGGACCTGCTCCACCACCGAAGAGACGTTGTGTTGGACCATCTACTTGGCAGCCTGCTCCAGTCCGTCCAAAAGCTGTGGTGGGGGCTGGGACATCTTCAGATGGAGGGTTCAAGATAGCGGAGAGTGCATTTAGAGGAACCATGAAAACATACGTCACCTAGAATGTTGCAGGTCAGTCTAAGGATATCTGCAGTTACCTGAACAATATCAAGGACTCTATTATTAAAAATTTACAGCACGAAATCAGAGAGAATGGACCCGTTAAGTTCAACTTGTTTCTCGAGTGCGACTATGGAAAGCCGGAGCCACATGAAGATGAGACTGACAAGAGGGCTTTCAAAACAAAGAATGTGCCACTTTACAATGTGTACGATGTCGAGGAAGCCGTGTCAGCTAGTTTGGAAAAGATATGTGAGGAAGAGGAAGAATATATGGGGAAAGGGAGTGGTTGGGCTCTAACTGCGGTGAAACACCTTCAGCTCCGTACCAACAAGCTCGACCCACTGCATGCCTCCAGTTACATTGATTTACCGTCCAGTATCAAAAACAGCAAGTCCATAATCAACCCAATTAACATGGATGACAATGAATGCTTCAAGTGGGCTATTCTTGCAAGATCCGTGGAAGGGAAAAATCCTGAGCGTGTCAACAAGCGTTACCATAACTTGGAGAAGAAATTTAATTTTGATGGCCTAGAATACCCGACCCCTGTGCACATATTATACTGTTTGAGAAGAATAATCCAGATGTAAGTGTTAATGTGTATACACTGAATGATGATGACAAAATAGTGCCTGTACGTGTATGCACTGAAGAAAAGGCTCAGCATTTCGACCTGCTCCTCATTTCCAATGAAGAAAACAAGCATTACATGTACATAGCAAACTTTTCTCGCCTGGTTCGTTCACAGTTAACTACTCATTGCAGTGTAATACATGTATGTAAAAGATGTCTTACATTTTACCATGACATACCTCGTGTGACTGGACTTTCAGGGAAACAGTGCCTAGAAGATCATGTAAAGTACTGCAAGACTCATGCTCCAGTTCGTGTGGAAATGTCTGCAACTGAGAAAAATGGACGGCGACCAACGATGAAATTCAAGAATTACCATAACGCGGACAAGCTTCCTATTGTCGTGTATGGGGACTTTGAAGCCATGCTTGCACCTGTCAGTACCTGCCAGTCAGATTCAAAGAAATCCTACACCTACCAGTACCATGTACCCTACAGTTACTCAATATATGTGCAGATATACAATGATGTGATTCCTGCTGCTAAAACTGCAAGTCTGCCTACAGAACCCATACTGTACAGAGGGGAAAATGCCGACAAACCTTTCATGGAGACCATTGTGGATATTGGGAAGAAGGTGAAAGACATATATGATATTAGTGAGCCCATGAAACCTCTGACCAATCTTGAATTGCTGTATCATTTATCTGCTGAAGAATGCTGCTACTGTAATGAGTCCTTCACGAAGATGAATCATAAAGTCCATGACCACTGTCACTTCACGGGAAAGTATCTGGGGCCTTCATGTAACGAGTGCAACAAACTCCGCCGTCACCCAAAAAGGTTACCTGTACTGTTCCACAATCTCACCTATAATGAGAACTTTATCATCAAGCAGCTGGCCTATGATGACAATGATATCTTCATTATACCCCACACAGAAGAAAAGCTTATCACATTCACAAAGTCTCTGGGTGAAAGATTCACACTACAGTTCATAGACACTTTCAGATTTATGTCTTCTAGTCTTGCCACCCTCGTCGAGAACCTACCAGCATCTGAGTTCAAGAACACAAGCAAGTTCTTTGCCCTGGATGACCTTGAGCTTGTCACCAGAAAGGGAGTGTTTCCCTATGATTATATTACTGATTGGGAAAAACTTGATGAGCCTCAGCTACCTGCCAAAGAAGACTTTTATAACCTGCTCACAGACTCTAACATTACTGGCACAGACTACGTACATGCACAGAAAGTATGGTCAAAGTTCAACTGCCAGACTCTTGGGGAATACAGTGATGTATACCTCAAGACAGATGTTCTTCTCTTAAGTGATGTTTTCGAGAACTTTAGATCCTTGTGTCTCAAAACCTATGGCTTGGACTGCGTCCGCTACATCAGTACGCCAGGCTTTTCGTTCGACGCAATGTTGAAGAAGACCAAATTCGAACTGGAACTCATAACCGACTATGACATGTATCTCTTCATTGAACAGGGAATAAGAGGAGGTGTGGCTCAATGTGTGAAGAGGCATTGTGAGGCAAACAACGAGTATGAACCATCGACATACAATCCACTCCAACCATCGGTGTTTTTCCAGTACGTGGATGCCAACAACCTTTATGGTTGGGCAATGTCGCTTCCCCTCCCTAAAAGTGACTTTCATTGGGTTGACGGTGATGTTGATGTGTTGGCCATTCCTGACGACAGCAATATTGGGTGTATTCTGGAGGTGGATGTGGAGTATCCTGAGGAGCTACACAACAATCATAGAGACCTGCCTTTCCTCCCTGCGAATGAGTGTCCTCCCGGATCAAAGCAAACAAAGTTGTTGACCACACTGGAGAATATGGAACACTACATTGTGCACTACCACAACCTGAAGCAGGCGATGGAGCATGGACTCAGGATAACAAAAGTCCACAGAGTCCTCCAATTCGTACAAGAGGCATGGTTGAAGCCCTACATCGACCTCAACACCGAGAAACGTACTGCTGCTAAAATGGATTTCGAGAAGGACTTTTATCAATTGATAAACAACGCTACCTTCGGCAAATTAATGGAAAACAAAAGGAAACGACAAGTAATGGAGATGGTTTGTAAGGAGAAGAGAGCAAAGAAACTAATTGCTAAGCCCACCTTCAAGTGTCGCACAATTTACTCTGAAAAACTATCTTTCATGAAGATGGAGAAGGAGGCCATAATGTTTGACAAGCCTATTTATGCCAGTTTCACAGTTCTCGAGCTCTCCAAGACCCTCATGTATAGGTTTCACTACAACGTAATGCAGGTTCGATATGGAGGCAGACTCCAGCTGGCCTACATGGACACTGACTCTTTCATCTACCAGATCCAGACAGAAGATTTCTACAGCGACTTGGCAGCAGACCCTACCTTCATGTCCGAGTTTGACACCAGCGCGTACCCTCCCACACACCAGTGCTACTCCCCCATCAACAAAAAGGTGGTGGGAAAATTCAAAGACGAGTGTTGTGGGAAGGAGATGAGTGAATTTGTAGGGTTGCGTGCTAAAATGTATACATATAGGTGTGGTGGCAAAGTCTCCAAGAGGGCCAAGGGAGTACAGAAATGCGTGGTTAAAAACAAACTTACATTTGAGGACTACAAGTCAATTTTAATGGAGCAGAGCAGGAAACGTACAGTCATACGCAGCATAAGGTCCCACCAACATGTAGTCTTCACAGAATGCACCAACAAACTGGCTCTGTCCTGGGAAGACAATAAACGAGCCATCTGTGAGGACGGCATCCACACACTCCCCCATGGATATGTCGGGCAGTAATCTTTTTTTCATATGGTACTGAACCTCGATGATCCAGACGACCATTCCAGGAAAGTCTATTTCGATAGCTTGCTGGACGGTAAGAGGAGAGGGGGGAGGTACTATAACTGGACAACTGCTAGAAGGGAGCATAATTTTTCTTTTTGTATATATATATCTATCTTTGTTGTACATATCAGTCTTCAGTGTATATATTTTCTTCTTATTTATTATGTATTTGATATGTTCTTGTGTTGTATATAGTTTTCTTGGGTTGCAAGTTTCGGCGTTGAGTTCTAATTTATTCTATTTCTTTTAGTGACTTAAATGCATATATTCTGTATATAGTAGTTTGTTTGTTTCGTCGTAGTAACCCTGCCTGCACTACTTTAGAATAGTAGTAGTGTTGCCGGTCCCAAGCCCGGGTAAAAGGGGGGTGGTAGGTCAGCAACATCTTAATTACAATAAATTATTAATTGAAAGAAATAACAAAATAAAAACCAATTACTGTGGTGAAGTATCATACCTGTCCAGACTTGTCTATCTCACTGCCTGGAGGTAAGCATAAAAAAATATTGGTGATAGGGACGAGAGTCCTGCCTATGGTACATTACACGTCACCCTTAAACACATATGTATACAGGTGGAGTCGAATCAAGTGAGAATAAAATGGCGGCTCAAACCCTTGGTGGTCATTCCTAGAATTAAATATAATAATATATTATTTTTGCGGGAACTTTAATTATGGCAGCCTTCAGAACATGTCAACAAATGACTGGAAATTAGGTGGGGTGGGGGAAGTTATTTCAAGATGGCGACCGAAAACAATAAATTTAATTTTAGTTTTTTAATTTTTGGAAAATTTTAAAATTTTGGAAAATTTTGAAAGTGGCATAATCCAAGATGGCGGCCGGAAATAAGATGGTGGCCAGAAACAAGATGGCGGTCGGAAACAAGATGGTGGCCAGAAACAAGATGACGGCAGTGGCTCCTCAGCTCCTCACCCTTAAACCCAGCACTAGAACATACACAATCTATCTACTGTCGTAACACTGTCTGTCTGGAAAACTACTGTGTTTTGTTTCATCTCTTCATTGTGTCGTTTGTCTTTTCTGTATATGTGTGATATCTGTTGTGTTTTGTCTCGTCTCTTTGTTGTGTCTTTTTGTTATTTTTCTGTTTGTGTCTGATATCTACTGTGTTTTTGTTTCGTCTCATCATTGTGTCATATGTTGCTTGGTTTATTATTTTATTTGTTATTATTTTCATTTATTATCAGTTTGTTCCTTGTTTTTATTTGACCCGATTTTATTTTGAAATTTCATGTTGTGTATGTATATTGCTGACTAAAGCATACTCTGCTTATTTTATGGTTTTGCTTTTATTTGTTTAGTTTTCTTTTACAGTCATTCAATTTGCAACGGAGTACATCCAAGAAACTGAATCCAGTCATGCACTCCCATTGCACAGTTCTTTCAAAGATCACTATTTTCAATGTCTGCGATGGAAGTTAACCAATTTGTCTATCAGGGCTGTCACTACTGATTCATCAGGTCATAGGATCACGTATTCTGTGATCATGTCCTGTTGTTTTAAGTGGTATGTTATTCTGCCACGTGTTTGACACGTGTTAAAATATTGGTAGCATGGACTATCAAAACACGGAATTCTTACGTGGAATAGACCGCAGGTTTGAGGCCAAGGAATGACATGCACATATATATTTGAGAGTGTCCGACAGTGTGCTGCATACAATTCTGCTTCTAGCTCTAAGGATTTTGCCAGCAATGCATTATTAAGCTGTTTCTTCAGTATAGTATTTTGAAAACGTGATTAGAATTTACTGCATCGAATTAAAGGAATGTAGGATTTATGTTGGTAACTTACTGTTTTTTATTGTGTGTACCATTTAAGTAAAATGTTATGCTGGTTGTCCTAAATGTTTTTATTTACAGAAGAATGCAGCTTACAACAAGAGCAAGACGTTTCAGATGATTCATCTCGCTACAAAAACTTCTTTGCGACAGTCGACACAACGATGGAGGAACCTCTTGCTTCACCAGTGTCGACTGAGCCTAACCAGATACCAGCCAGCCACTCTCATAGTACGTATACTACCTCCACTTGCTTGTTTCTAAGAATTCACTAGTTATATCACTTGTACGGGCAGGGTATACACGACATAGTAAGTACACTTTCTCACATTAGTAGGTGTAGAATGTATGTCATTTTTTTCCGGTAGTAGGGAGCCTTGAACTTCCTTTTGCAGTTACAAAATCGAAATCAACATACATCATCTGTAATAAGTGTTATAAAATGTTCAATAGTAAGAATATCTTCAATAGACCAGAAAAAAAATGAATCCAAGCATATGAATAAAGGATTATCAGTAAAACAAAGAACATAAGGTTTACATATTTAATTGGAATATCTAAAAATTTCAAATGTAAATTTCATAATAGGTGAATACTTCCATATTTTTAACAATACCAACTGCACACATTTCTTATTAAACTCTGTTTGGCATGAGTGGACATTCAAATAACATCTGAAGTTCATGAAAATGTTGAATTAACAATATAAAGTAGTGCACCAAAGCACTTAACCAATGTACATAAATTACAATAAAATTCTTGAAAACCAACATATATAATGAGCTCACAAAATTTATTACATTTGTAGATAAGTCAGATGTGTCTGACATTTAACTTGATGTATGCAATAGAACCATGGCATAACTCCAACCATTAGTGAAACATAGTCAAATTACGGATAAATATAAACCTGAACAATAATAAGTCACATCCACACACTCCAATCTGATCATTTCAAGTCACTAATCAGGAAATTCAAGTTAGAAAATGACCTTGCACGTTATGGGGGAACAAGTTCCCTACCTACACGCTAAGTTAACGTAGCTGGAAGAGACATACACGTTTAGTCAACACTTGCCGAAGAAGAAGGAAAAAGTGAACGAATGCCCAGACATAAGCACACCAGCTAAACCTGACCAGAGCTTAACAAGAGCGCAGGTGATCGGGATAGGAGAGGAGGGGCAACAAGAGAACTGAGGTCAGCTACAGAAGGCTGAGAGTTCGTGAACCGAGCCCAAAAAAACTTGTTGAACGACAGCAGTTGAAAGAGATGCCTCCACACACCACAGTCGCCGCTTTGAGCACCAGACGGTGCAATTTCCTCCCCTTAAGTCTCTCTCTAGACAAGTGAAAGGGTCCAGAAAAGAGTGCAACCCCAGTGAAACAGTATTTTTCACAGTGAACATAGATACATAAGCACTCTTGAAGTACGAAGATAAGCAGAAGAAGAAAATAGTCTCAAAGATCTTGAAGTAACAATTTCATAGCGAAGAAACAGATCTTGAAGTAATAGTTCATAAAACGTGTAGCGAAGAAAACAGAGTTCCAGCATCTCTACAGAAGCACATCATCTGGTCAGTGAAGAGAAAAAAGGGGGAGGGAGGGCTGTGACTGGTACAGCATCCCCGATGATTCTGGAGATGATGGCAACCAGTCGCACAGCCAAGACAAAGGGGTTGCGGCAACGGGGGGAACAGATGCAGGAGTTCCAAGTCACACGGGCTTGCTTAGACAGTGCCTCAAGCAGGTGGACGCGCGGCTGGAACTCAGAAGTCTCCAATTTCTCAGCAGTTCACAATGTCTTTGCAGAACTCGCAGCAACTTGAAGTGGCTCGGAACATGGTGCAGCTTGAAACGGAAATAAGAAGGCAGCAGGATAAAGAAGGATTAAGCATGGAAAAGTATAGACAAGAGAAAGCTCCAGAAGCAAAAAAATGAGTGGAAAAAAGGCAAAAGGATGCATGCAAAACACTCCAAAAAATTGACTAAAAATAATTACAAAATGCAAACATTGTAAACATACCCTATACATAATTATACGAAATAGTAAACAATTTGAAGCCTACAAAATATATAATTCAGGTACTCCGACCAATACATAAGATCTGGACATAAACCGCTTCAAAGGGTTGATGTTAGCCTTCCATGTTCACTGAGGGGAATTCGGTAGCCTCAAAAGAACAGTATTAGGGCCCAGAAACTTTTTCAATACATAAGGTCCATTAAATTTAATAAAAAATTTCCCACTTAACTCTGCATTCGCATCACGAAGGGAAAAATTCGTACATAAGACAAGATCACCTACAGAAAAGGGAGGGTCAACTCTAGACCTATCCAAACGTTCTGTGACCTCCATGGCGAGACATCATGCCACCTCGTCGTACATCCTGCCCCGGTCAACAACATTCAACTGGGATGAAGGAGATGGAAGACTCCAAACATGGGTAAAGGATGGGAAGTGTAACGACCAAGAAAAGGGATGCAGGGGGAACCCCAGTGACACTATGCAGAGTACAATTAAATCCCAAATTAATGAGTTCCAACCAAGTCCTTGCCCCACAATATTTGGTCCAAATTACAAAATATTGTAAGACAGGCCTTCAAATTTTGTTGAAACTCTCCACCTGATTCCCACGAGGATAATGAGGGCTTAATGTAAAATTCTTCATTGACCATTGACAGCACATGTTCTTAAATGAGCCAGAAACAAAGTAACGAGCATTGTCCGTGACAATATGCTCTGAGGCACCAAAAATTCTCTACACGTGGGATGTCAAAACCTTGACTATAGTCACAGCTTTCATGTTATGAAGGAGTAACAGAAATACAACTTTCGTAAACTTGTCTATAAAATAAGCACACAAACAGTTTTACTCCAGGAACGTACAAAAGGACCAAAAATATCCAAATGTGCGACCTGCCAAGGAGCATCAGGCGGTTGACCCACAGCCTTTCCAAAATTCGCTTGCTGGGCCTGTTTACACCTCTCGCAATCCTCACAGCTGCGAACATAGGCAGCAACATCCTGCTTTAGGCCTGGCCAAGCAAATGTAGCCTACATTTTTTGGAAGGTTTTATTTACCCCCAAGTGTCCACCAAACACATAATCATGGTAATAGCGAAGAATCAATGAGTACGTGGACAACGGAGCTAATACCTTTCTCGCATATCCTGACTTACCAGTCAAATAAAAAATTCCCTATTCCACATAAGGAACAGGTACACCAAGAGCTAAATCACGTGTACCTGAGTACACCATGGGTCCTCATTCTGACTGTCCTTCATGCTAGTGAAGCATTCAGGGTATCTTTGTAGTAGAGTACCAGAATCCATTGGTTCTACATCTTCCACGAAAAATTCAGCAGGGTTATACATGCGGGGAAGATCATCGCCTAGACGTTTCTCAGACTCTGACAATGTCCAGCTAGCAAAGGCAGACACACCCACCTGAACAAAAAACAAAATCAACATTAATTTTCTTCAAATTATTTAGCGGGGCAGCCACTTCAGTTAGTGTCCTTAATGCTCGACAATAAAGAAACTGGTAAAATAACAAATGAGAATATCCTAAGGTTGCGCCTGGAGCTTTCATGCTATAAATATTATATTGTGTACAGATGAAGAGCTAAGAATACTGTAGCGGACGCATTATCTCGAATATGTTCATTATCTGACACATTTAACCTAAAGGACGTCCAGAATGCACTCTGCCATCGTGGTATTACTTGATTGTATAGTTGGGTAAGGTCTAAAAATGACTGGATTTAGTTGCTTGGACATACTCTATTGTGAAATGAATGACCGTCAAAGAAAACTAAACACATAATAGGAAAACATAAATAAGCAGCGTATGCTTTAGTCAACGGGATATATACACATGAAATTCAAAAAAATAAAATAATAAATCTGGTCAAATAAGACAAGGAACAAACAGATAATAAATGAAAAAATATATAAATAAAAAAATTAAATATCCAAGTCAACATGCGACACACTGATGAGATGAAACAAAAACACAGTAGTATCAGACACAATCATATAAATAACAAAACGACACAACGATGAGACGAAACAAAACACAACAGATATCACACAAACAGAAAAAAAATAACAAACGACACAACGATGAGACTAATCAAAACACAGTAGTTTTCCAGACAGACAGTGTAACGATGTTTCGAGAACTGAAATCTGTCCCTGTCATCAGGTAGACACACAGTGTTCAGGAACACGAGTGTGACTGATGAAAATCTCCCTTTTTTGCTGAATGACATAAAAAATATGACAGCTTTTTGCAAGACTTGCACTGAGCTAAAGCCTCGATTCTTTAAATTTGAAGGCTATTTAATTAAAGCCTCAAATCCTTTTGAGAGAATAAATATCGATTTTAAGAGGCCTCTTTCTTCCTCTAGTGACGTAGGTATCTCTTAACAATTGTCGATTATTCTCTTGCTTTCCACTTGCCTTTTCTTGTTCCGATATGACGGCATCAACTGTTATAAAACGCCTGCAAGATCTATTTTTTATATTTGGCATGCCTTCTTACATTCACTCCGGCAGAGGATCTTCGTTTATGTCTCAGGAACTGAAGCATTTTTTGGATAGGCAAGGGATTGCGACCAGCCGTACGACGCCTTATAATCCACAAGGAAATGAGCAGGTTGAAAGGTACAATGGTATAATATGGAAGACTATGTATTTAGCCTTGAAAAATTGTCGACTATAAATTACACACTGGTAATGTGTTTTACCAGGATCTCTTCATGCTATCCGATCCCTACTTTGCACTTCCACAAACATTACAACTCATGGAGGATGTTCAGATATTCTAGAAAGTCATTTTATGGGCACTCACTGCCACTCTGGTTGTCGACACCTGGTCCTGTGTTACTCAGAAAATTCAATCATTCCAGCAAGTATGAGCCAACTGTGGAAATTGTTCGTCTGTTGGAAGCAAATTCGAACAATGCACGTGTTTAACTGACAGATGGGCAGTATTAACTGTGTCTCTGAGACATCTAGATCCGGTAGGAAATGACCTCGCAGAGTAAGAGAGTGCCGAAGGAGAAGCCGAAGAACTTGTTGAAAGTCACGAAAAAACACAAGATTCTGTACCACCTTCAGAAGATTATGTCCAGTCAACTCCAGAGACATTATTCTCCAGTCCACCTCAGCTTCAATGGAGACCTCCCAAATACCTCAGTGATTATGTTACAAAATAAAATGACGTGGAAGAATGTTATACATTCTCTATGAATGCAACCTCGCTGTGCATTTTTAAACAGACTGGTTATCGTTCAAACACAATATGAAATCATTGTAGCAGTGTTTTTGTGTACCTAATAAAACCTTGCAAACGAATTTCAGGTATTTTAACCTATGTATTTTATATCTATACAGTAATACTGTGACCTGCTGTATAAATTTCCAACACTTCTGTGTGATCCACCAACACAAAGGAAAGACAGTATTTGCTACAGTGAAGAGTTGAGAGTGCTGTAGACAAGTTGTTTTATAGATATAGTATTTCCCACTAATTAGTGCATTTTTTGGCAGCTCGCAGATGTCATTTCAGAAACTTAATCCAATTTTTTTTTCGAAGACTGTACCAATTTACTAAGGGCGATTGCAGGTGAAATAATGTTGCAGCATAGAAAGCAATGAGTGGTAATGTAGAAAAGAATACAAAATACAATGCCAAAAAAACTAGTTTTAAAAAAAGTACTTTTTCGTGGGATAAACTGCATTACATGCAATCCCTTCTTTTTCGTATACAATAGTGAGTGTCCAAGTGGAAATGTGTAACTTCAACAGTTCTGTTAAACTGTTTTTTCATGTGATTTTTTGTCATTGAAGCTTTTTTTACAAATATAATGTGTTAAAACAATTATTTTATATTCTGCTACAAATCGAGACAAATCATAAGTTCTAATTCCCCCATCTTTAGGGTACTGACTACTCCACTGTCCTATCACGAGTAAAGATATGGAACACGTTAAATTTTATCATGCAAAAATGTCATGTTTTAAAATATTATTGCTTTTGGACAAACATAATTTTTTACATTGAGAAGATGAAAATGCTGCTATAGGAATACATGAGTTAGAGAAATACTTTATTGAGTAGGAGTTTTAGATTTTTTTTGAGCAAAATGACAGTTATGTGCTTACAGTTTTCAAGCTATTGAATAAATAGCTTAAAATATCGTACAGTAACAAGAGGCGTACCGAGATGATCAATAATGTAACGTAAGTGTAAACATGCTAATCATTATCCTTGCTCTCTTTAGGTCCCTGGGGTTAAAAGCCCTATATAGCAGCCGCTAAAAGGCATGATTGAGTTACGGAAATAAGCAGGCAATAAGAATTAGACTGTCTCGTGTATTGCCGTCATGCTAGCGATGTTTAAATGGCATGCAATGTTTTGACTGTTGGCTTTTTCCTATGGGACTTTAATTAGTGACCCTACTGTTTTCTTTACAGAAAGTGCATAGTAAAGTCCAGTGCTTAATTCTGCATTATTGTTTTACGATTCCGTGTGTTATCTTTTACATGATAGCAGTCTGAAAAAGCCATTTTTAGCCATTCTGAGGTGCACAGAAACCCATGTTTTCAAACATGATATCTAGACAACAGAAATAGAGAAGCGTAGTTTTAAATGTGATTTATTTTTGTAGCTAAGTTTATCAAACTCATGTTTAATAGTATTTATTAAAAGTACATTCTCCTAACATGTTAAAACAATGTTCGTGTACCAGTTGTATAGGGCTCTTAACATTGCCCTTGAGAGCTATGAGAATCTTCCCTTTAATTTGAGTTGAATATGATGTCGATTAATATAGATACATATTTGTGCCACCCATCTTAGGTAATTGCACTCTCTTTGGAACTCTCCCAATTGTTGTTGCAGATGTACTGGCAGAGCTCACATTGCTATATGTTGTTTCACAGACCAATGTTAAACGGGGTATAACAATGTTGTAACTGCTTGCCTGCAGCAGAGCAGTCGAGTCACGAAGTACTGGAGCGCACGGTGCAGCGACTGCTAGAAGCACAGAGCACTGCGGTGACGAGCATTCTGGCAGCACAGAACGACTTCCTGCTGAAGGTTCTGGAGGCAGACAGGGAGCGGCACGCTCGCCTCGAGGCCAAGCTAGACCTGGTCTTGGAGCGACTAGAGCGTGCACAGAGTAGTGGACGAGAGCAGCAGTTGGACATGCGTCTGGGACGCCTGCTCGACCGCCTGGAGTGGGCACTGCCCCTGACAGCATACCCTCCCCCAGGCATCTTCCACCCACCACCCCACGATGCTCAGCTACAGCTGGGAGCTCTTCTGCAGAACCTCAACAAGTATGTGCGTGCGCAGCAGTCCCCAGGCCAGGGCGATGCCTGAGTCTAGATCCTCCACTCCTCGCCAGCTGAACCAAGATCATGCCAGCCACACCTGTTATGAGCCTGGCTTACTCTACTCAGATATCCTGACTGACTATGCAATATAGGGCGGCAACTAGCAATACTATCTAGACTAATAAAATATTATATGATTGATGCTTAGGGTAGTGAACATAAAGTATATTAGCTGCCTTATTTTGACAAACAATACAAACATTGGGTTCAAAGGAAGTATCAAAAATCATTTGAACTGTCAGGGTGATAATAATAACGCTGAGATTTATACTGCAATTTGCGTGGAATCACCGTGGAGTATACAGTACACTATAGAAAATGTGTGTTTTCAGGGTTATGTTCCAATCAACATTTTGAAGAGTAAAAAAAAAAGTTATGTACAAAAAAGAAAGTGATTTACGGCAAATGTAGTAGTGTTCTTTTCAATAAAATGTCTCAATGTTCTGAATTTGTGGCAAGTTGTTGGGCGTCGTGTTTGCGTCTATTCAAGGAGGCGCGAATCATGTCACTATTTGATGAATAACTGGACATCACCCATTATACAACCAGTCAAAAGTTCTGGCTAAAACTTTTAACTAGTGGTCCCGCTAATATCACGGCCGCCACTCTCTGCATTACTGGACAAAGTTCTTCATTAAAATATACAATCCAATATCACAGTCATGCTCGTGAACCTACAGCTGCCCCTCTCGTAGGTTAGGGTCAGAGTACCTTAATCACAATGCATCCCTGTTCACAGGACACGCCACAGACAACATCACAACCTCTCTCGAAGGTTCAAGTCGAATTCCCATAATTAATTATCACGAATTATCCCGATTCACGGAACACTCCGCTCACAAAACATTTGCCTCCCTCAAGGTGTGAGACCAGATTCCTTCAAAAATACACCCTTTTGGAAAGCAACGGCATGATGCCCCTTCAAAATCAGACAGCCAATCCCATGCTGCTCCCTAACCATAGCCACGCCTCCTTGCAATGAGTCCACTGCTATTCTGACCACTTTGCCATTTATTTACACTTATTTCATTTTTCAATATTAGTCACACAATATACAGTTATTAATTAAATTAGTTGTTGTCCATCACTTCGAGTGTCTTCCCCCTCCTTTCCTTCCTTAGCAAAGCAAGAAAAATTAACTCTTTTTTAAGTGTGAAGCTGCTCGACGCTGGAGGCACTGCCTCGCAATACAAAATATAGGATTGCTGCATTGTGTAGAGTGGTGTGACATGAGTAGATAGAAAAAGTATGTTCTGTGTAAAATGGCTTCTGGCTGAGGATGAGGATAAGTCAGCTATCTTGGATTCCGCCATTTTGTTTGGTGGCCATCTCGGAATCTGCCATTTGGTTTTGGGAGCCATCTTGTTTCTGCCATTTTGTTTTGGTGGCCATCTTCGATTCCACCATTTTGTTTTGGCAGCCATTTTATATCAATCATTTTGTTTTGGCATCCATATTTTACCTTCCATTTTGTTATGGTGTCTATTTAATGCATAATTTGTTTTCATCAATCATTTTACCTTTTGTCAGACATATAGGTTTGTTTATTTGTCAGCCATTTTGTCATGGTGTTTCATTTGTTTTCGTCAGCCATTTTGAGTTGCTTGTTTCAAACTTGATATTCCACCAGGTGTCGTCCATTTTGTTTTGCACATTGCCTGCTAGAGTTCGCTAGTGTGTGTTTGGTTTCTCATGTTGGAGGGTAGGTGGTGCTAGTGTCGGCCATTTTATAGAAATGGCTGCCAGCTTCTGCTGATAAGGTTGACATTACATGCTTTGTGTATGGGAAAACAGTCCTTTTTGATTTATATATATTCACTAGACTAAAAAATCTTGGAAGTGGTTGGTTCGAACCTTGTGCTAGTTTACAGTTGACCTAACCGACTGAGCTATGAAAGGTTTCTGTATCTTCCGATGTTTAAATGTGCAGAGGAAGTTTTCAGTACATATTCCTATATTTAAATATGCAGTACATTTCTAATGTTATTTAAATGAAAGCATGGTGAACAAGTAATATATTTCATTTTCATACTAACATCACTCTCTTTTTAAGAGGTTTTATATATATATATATATATATATATATATATATATAAAGTTTGAAATTAAAAAGGATAACCATACACAGAAAATAAGATTATTTTTTCAAATAATTTATTTGTCATATAATTTTATAATTTTTCAGTACATGTTTGATATCATATTTTTTTTCCAACTTTGGTGATGTTCTTGTGGAAGGCCAATGATGAAAATGTTCAGGCTCGTTATCTGCATCTTAGGAAGTCGAGCTCATTATCTGCACAGAAAAACAAATTAAATTAACACACAAAACATAAAACAGCCTCCCCTTCCCACTTACCATCCGAATGGTTGTTGCAACCATGAGCACAGGCCCCGAGACTTGGTGCTGGGCTATACAGCACAAGAGCGAGCATATATTTTAAAATTTTAACTCATTTCCAAAACATTCAAGTCTCGAATTTTTGGTACTGTATATGTATAGGTGGGTTGCGAAGCTGTTGAAAATGAAAATGCGTCCCTCTCGGAATAAGAATCTACTGCAAAGCAGATACAGGAACACCAGAAAGATTACAGCCATAGATAAGGGTCTAGTTGATAGATCAGATGAAAAGAAAAGAAGTTATGGGACAGCGCAAAAAATAGGTGAAATAGCAAGTCCGATACATCTGTCAGTGGTTGCTGTGGAGTAACGGGACAGCCAAATACATGTGTCGACAAATCTTACCAAGTTAAAACATTGTAAAGTGGCAGGCGTACCATGTTTTTACAGTAAATCGTTTACTTGATGAGATGTAGCCATATGGAGCAGTATTAATACCATCAGCCAAAATTCTTCCTTTATTGTTTTCCCACAACAGTGCTAATTTATTTGTACAATGCGTATAGAGATTGTGATAGTAGGATCTTATGTTACAGACTTAAGTTCTTATTGTCTGATGTTGTAGCAGTACTCGACATCTTGAAAAGTAATTTCAGTCTTTAGGCGGTTCTTTTTGACACCTTTGGCCCGCTTTGTGACTTTCCCAACACAAATGTATGTGTACATTTTTGCATGTAGCCCCACAAACTCGCACATCTGTACACCACCACACTTATCCTTGAACTTTCCTACGACTTTTCTGTTAGCCGTCAAACAACATGGACGAGTTGGCAGGTGGGCTCTCGTGTCCATTTCCGACATGAGGGTAGGATCATTGGCCAGGTTTTGGTAAAAATCATGGGTGCTTATTTCATAAATGAGCGAATATATATCGGTGTATGCCAGCTGTAGTTTGTCTCCATACTTTTTCTTCAACACATCATAGTGGAACTGATACATTAATGTCTTTGACAAATCAAGCACTGCAAAACCTGCGTAAATTGGTTTGTTGAACATTATTGTCTCCTTCTCCATTTTCATGAAAGATATTTTTTCTCATCACAAATTGTTCTACACTTGAAAGTTTGCTTCGCTACAAGTTTTTTGAGGCATTGTTCTTTGCACACTAGTTCCATCACTTGTCTTTTACGCAAATTCTCTATAAGCTTCCCGAAAGTGATGTTGTTTATCAACTTGTAGAAATCTTTCTCAAAATCGTTGTCTGCTACTTGATGCTTCCTGTTGAAACTGCAGTACTCTGTGTATCTTGGTTATCTTAATTCCATTGTCGATGGCTTGTTTCAAATTTACATAATAGATGATGTAGCTGCTCTTGTCTTCCAGTGTTGACATTAGTTTTATCTTGGATCTGGGTGGGCACTCGTTGACTGGCGGGAACGGTAGATCTCGATGGTCTTCATGGAGCGATGTTGGATATTCCATGTCTACCTCTAGTATGTAGGCGTACAGTCCACCATTGGGCACGGATGTAATGTCGATGTCCGTACCCACCCACTGAAAATCGCGTACAGGGAGGGGCAGAGACATTGTTCACCCATATAGGTTATTGGCATCTACATACTGAAGGTAGACTGACTTTTTGCTGGCATCATACGTCTCTGGAATCTTCTTGTTGTTGGCGGTGCATTACTGTTTCACACATTGTGCTACTCCACCCCTTATGCCCTTTTTATAAATAGATATTTATTGTAGTCGGTCAGAAGCTCGAGTTGTACTTTTGTATGTTTAAACATGGCATCAAAAGAGAAGCCTGGGGCTCTTACATAGGGCACACAGTCAAGGCCATAAGTTTTGAGACAGAGATTTCTAAAATATTCAAAGACATCGGCCAGGAGCAAAATGTCGGTCTTCAAGTATATATTGGCATAATCTCCCAGTGTTTTGCAATTGAACTTGTTCCAAACATGACGTGTGTACTGGTATTCCCTTCGATGTTTCTGTATGTCAGACGATTGTAGAAAGCTTTCTTTGGTGGCAGCTGCTTCTCATCCAGTTTCCTTATCGAATCAACATGATCGTAGGGAAACTCCTTTGTGAACTACCAACTCCAGCTGATCGGGTGAGAAAAACATTTCAGTATTTACAAATTTTGTTTTTGGCAGGTTTTCGACCAGGGTGGCAAGACTTGCTCCCATAATTCTGTAGGTATCAGTAAACTGCAATGCGAATCTGTCTCCTAGTGACTTTGAAAATGTGGCGAGCTTCTCCTCTGTGTGTGGTATGATGATATATCCCAGTTGCTTTATAATAAAATTTTCGACATATGTGGGGTTGTGAAATAAAACTGGTAGTTTCCTCGGGCGATTGCGGAGTTTGTTGCACTTATTTCAGGCAGCCCCAGTATAATTGCCTGTTAAATGGTCATGATCTCGGACTTTCAAATTTGTCTCGCTGAATGCATTCGAACAGTAGCAGCGGGTGTCGGCAACCAGATGTTTGTTCATTTTCAGAAATGTGAGTGGTTTCATGGGCTCACTAGTATCGTAGATGACTTACACATTTTCCAATGTCCACAATTTCTTCCATGAACATTTCACTTGCATCTTCGCACTGGTGCATTTTAGGTTCTGCTGGCAGGCTTGATGTTTTTCTGGCTGGAATTATGTTGTGTGTTGTCAACTTGCACATATAAACAATAACTATATGCCTCATGCTCCTGATATGAAAAAGTATATGAGAGGTTTATCTGGCTGGCTTGTGTCCACTAGTTTCAAAATCGCCTCAAAGTCAGCATAAACAACTATTGGCAGCTTGTACATGTTCTGGTAGTGTTAGAATTCTTCCACTCTCATCATAACTTTGCATCTCGACTTTGGCAGGGGCATGTGGACTGCAGTACTTCTTGAGATCTTCAAGCATTTCTTGTCTGATTTGTTCAGTCACTGTGGCTGATCGTCATACATCTTGAAGCATTTCTTGCAGATATGGATTTTTTCAATATGTTCTTGTCAACTGTGATCGCACCAATCTTGAGAAATTCTTTATGTATGTATAGTGGTTGTTGCCATCTGTAGGAATCAGTAGCAAGTCGAAATGCTCAAGGTTTTCATCATTTGTCACTTTCAGCAGGGTCACCTTGTGTTCTTCATTCAGAACGTACACATTTACTGAAACACTGGGATTTTTCTTCTCGGAAATTCTGATCTGTTAGAGTGGCGTGGGGAATTAAAGACCTTAAAAATGGTATGTCTTCTAACTAATGGTACTGCGTGGTTACAAACATTGGATTTTATCCTCTAACATATTGTGCCAGTATTGCCCACTTAAAACATTGTTGGTCATTGTTTTGTGGGTTGACAATGGCTTTCTTTGCTTTGATGACAGGTGACAGGTCAATGTAACTTGAGGCTTGTAGAGGTTCCAGTTTGTTGACACGTAGTTGTAGACATCTCGCTGCCGACAAACACCATCCTGAACCTCGCCCCATTAAATCTTCTTCTTCACTGCATATATTTTCAATGCAATTGTCACTTCTGCTTCGATGTCGGTTTCAGGGTACAGCAACACATTCTTCGTCTTGCAGGCATTCTCTCGCGCACATACATTC
This sequence comes from Medauroidea extradentata, assembly GCA_003012365.1. NCBI lineage: Eukaryota > Metazoa > Arthropoda > Insecta > Phasmatodea > Phasmatidae > Medauroidea > Medauroidea extradentata. The sequence continues at coordinate 34,455 of PNEQ01019466.1, forward strand.
CAGGAATAAATTGAACTTCATGGATCCATTTTCTTGAACTTCTTGCTTTAGTTGTCCTATTATGTCTTTTTTCATAGAATTCAAATAGCTGCATACGTCCTTTGCCTGGTCGTTGTTGTTTTTTGCTACGTAGGTCTTCAGATTTCCCTTGAACGCAGTTTCGGCCAGGAAAAATCCAAAATTGGTTGGCCGACCTGTTCCTGGAACAATCTTCTGCCGCCGTTGCTTCAGCTGCTGAGGCTGAGGCAATGTGGCATCATTTTCTACTTCTTTGCAGGTGGTGGCGCTGCTGCTCCGTCGCACTTCTTGCTGTGAGTCTTTAAAGTATCTGTACGATAATATATTTTTCCACACTCAATGCGGTAAGCGTGTTCATCGTCTGGTTAAAAAAATCCTCCTTCATGTCCTCGAGCATCAGCCACAAAGGATAAATGCTTGTTACAAAATTTACAATTTGCAGATGCCACCTGCCGCACATCACCATTGCATGCCCTTAGGTGTCTTTCCGTGTTGTCTTTGTGTGCAATAGTGAGACCGCACCTGTCACAAACTTTGCCTGAACCTTTAAACGGATTGTGCGGACAAGTCGCTTCATGTTTTAGGCCATTGCTGCGAAATGTAAATTATTTGTTGCAAAAATCACAGCAAAACCCTTGTGGAGGAATCGATCTTACCCCTGAAGTAGACGGCTGTGGTGTTGCCTTCGAAGCAGCAGGAAGAACGAAAGAATGCCCGTCGACATGTCCACCGTCCATAATAATAGGCTCCATAACCTGCAACGAAGATTAAAAAATTACTTACATAGGATAAATGTGAATATGAGTAGGATATGTGTTTTAGAATAAGGATGGTGATAATGTAAGCTGTAAAAATATTTTTTGTAACTCTGCAAACGATTCCTGATGATTTTATTAAACAGCTTTGAGAAATACTGTAATTCACCTTTCATTCACAGCAAATTTTTATACATACGTGACTGATTACTTCGAAATCTTGTAAAGTTTGATTGTGGTGCATTTATTTGCAGTTTCTGTGCTGAACCATAAGCTTTGTTCACTAATATGTGTCAGTTACAAGTTTAATATTTGAAAAATTAATATTATATTCTTGATGTTGTTGGGCAACAATTTTGGGATAATTTAATGTATTAAAAAGAATAATATCTGACCTTATAGCTATTTACGCAAAGAGGAAGGGCGTCACTGTAGTTAAATCGGCTGGCTGCGATAAAAATCTGCTGTCAGTCGCTGCGAACTCTGCAAACTTTTCACTTGGATCAGACGACGGTTGTGCTCTATGATCTTGAAACCGCCTGGCGAAGTCGCTCGAAGAGAGTGCACGGAATCACCGACGACCAGCCTTGCACGTCCTTTAAAAACAAAATATATTGGTGAAAATTTGTACTTGAAACCTGCATTAATATTGCAAACAAATTACTGGAGAAACTATCATAGCACACCGGAAAACTTTTCATTCGTTAAAACCATTTTTTTTCCGTCTGTATAGATGCGTGTGCACATACTAATTAGAAAATTAATGCAAAACTATCAGAACTTTAAAACTGTTTAATATGTGATTGGCTGCAAGTAAATACTTGGTACATGATTAAACTGTATTAACATTGATTAGAACCATTTTAAGTACAACATCTTAAAAACAAAATTTTCAGAAAAATTTAAAACCTGACTAAACACCTTGTCCCTGTAAAACACCATGCGCCTTGAACATTATAGTGCCGACCATGCTATAATAATAATAATTTTTATTTTATAAATGTGTGTACTGTATTTCAAGTCCGAAATAATTTTCCTTATATAATAAAATGTAAACCAAAGTGAAGTTACTAAATATATACAGTTAAAAATAAATTCCGTGATAGGTGCCAGTACTCGAACCAGCATCCTCTACCATACAAGGTCCTCCTTATCAACTAAACCAGCAGCTTGACTGAGAATAGTGTGTGGCTAATAACTATGTGCAGACTTCAGTATGTTTATTACCAACTTCGACACACAATTCTAGCAATGAATTTATATTTGCAATGCTTTAGGTGTTATTTTTGCATCACATCACGACTCGTAAAATAACAACTACCTTGCACAGTATACAGCTGAAATTACTGGTATGATAACTTGATTCTAATATATATGTGTCATATTTCGAGCTCGAAAATATTTTTCGTTACATAATAAAGTGTAAACCAGGATGAAGTTACTAAATAGGCCTATGTATGTTTAAAGACTTCCAACGAATGTGCCAGTACTGGAACCAGTATCCCCTAGCATAGAAGGCAAGCACCGTGCGAACTATGCTAACCATCTCTAGTGCTGAAGTATTTCGACCAGCAGTCTTATACAGATATCAGAATATGTATTACGTACCAACCATGACAATGTATTTACAACAACGAATTTACATTCGCAATGCTTTGGCTGTTATTTGTTAATTACGTAATGACTCGTAAATTAAAAACTTCGTTTGGCAGTGTAAGTAGTTATATAGAATTAAAAAAAAAGAAATAGGCAGTTTTAACTATCATGATGTCATAAGAAAAACTCTGCATTCGATAAATTTATTCTTTTTCTAACATTGATAGTCATTATTAACATCGCTTCTAAAAATGTCCTTTCAATATAAGAAATGTGATTTTATCATTTGAACCCTGTTAGTTTCTTTAAAATAAATATATGGTAATTTTTAAACTGGAAAGTATCTTCTAAATGTAAGAAACAAATAAATAAATACGGCGTAATTTTAACTCGCAACTATAAAGTTAAGAAACATTTGCGCTAATAACCACATCACATTACATTGTACTCTTATTTCTTACGTTGTTATTCATTAAAGTTTTATAGAAGCTATATTTTCCGGTAGACCACTATACGCGAAATGAAAATCGTGTGACTTGATATTAACTTCTCAAAACAGACACGAATAAAATCTAATTTGCCGAATTGTGTGTGTGTGAGTGGGTGAAAGGGGGAGTACGACAAAATGATCATTAGCGCCAACAGATAGGATGAAAAATAAATAATAATAATAATAATAAAATCAGGAACATAAATCATCCATAATAGGCAATACACAGTCAACATCAAATACACAAAGACAAAGAAAACAGCAGACACTAACTCCACAGGAGTTACGACAGAAAAAACGTGTCAAAACACAACAACAAATTAAAAGGCTTCGAAAAGTCCGTACAAAGTAACAAACGCAACACAGAAAGGGACAGTTCACAACAGAAAGAGACAGTTCACAACAGACTAAACAGACCCGTCGCACGTAAAATGGAGAGTAAGCCACTTACAGACGTAAGATTACCCGGAGGTCGTCAGCAAGATTGAAAGTACGACGGGTCTGATCATATCTGTGGCACTCGAACAGAATGTGCCTCACAGTCAATGGAGTGTCACAGACAGGACCATTAGGTGGGGGTCCGAACAAAGCATGTGCCTGTGCGTAGCGCGAGTGTGACTGATCCGAAGATGTGTCATGAGGACATCTTCCTGTTGCGTTAATAAAGAGGAACGCTTAGGGACAGCCGAGTCAGTAAGGGCCCGAAGTTTGTTTGTTAGAGGGATGACATGCCATTCCCTCTGCAAAGGATCCCAGACAAAAGTGTGGACAGCATGCGGCACATCACACAAAAGAACACTAAGGTCACAGGGTGGAAGGCTGCATACTTCCTTCGCTGCCGCGTCTGCCACATTATTTCCTAGAATGCCGACATGGCCAGGCATCCATGGGATGATTTACTGTACACCAATGCAATCAGCCACCCTCAGCCTCTCCTTGATCAAAGAGAAAAGAGGGTGAGCTGAAGAGCCAGTTAGCAAGGTTTGTAGAGCACACATCGAATCGGAACACACAAGATACTTGCGAAAGGACCCCCTACCAATGAAAACACAGCTTTAAAAATAGCATAAAGCTCCGCTGTTAAAGTACTGCACGACGGATGAAGTACAAACAGATACCTTTTTGCACCTACAATAAAGGCACATGCAGTAGAGGTATCAGTTTTGGAGCCATCGGTGTAAAAGCAGGTAAAAATCCTTAAAATTTGTCGACACAAAGTCATTAAAAAGGCCTTGGTAAATGTAAGCAGCAATGGTCGGCTTCGTAAAGTTCGCCAGGTCAAGCCGAACCAATACCTGGTGCATCGCCCATCGTGGTTCTGAGTGCTGGACAAGTAGCACATGCCATGGAACGTCACTCCGAGCACGACAGTGCAGGAAACAGACACATAAGTTTGGTAGCTCGAGGTCTGGCATCATAAAGTTGTACACATGGAGGATGGTGAAAGGCATCATGCAGTAAATTAGTTGGGTCGGAAAGTGCTCGCAACCCGTACTGAAGAAGAAGCTGTTCGCGCCGATATTGTAGTGGTGGTTCACCTGCCTCCGCACAGAGACTCACGACTGAGCTTGTGAGAAAAGCACCAGTCGCAATGCGGATTCCAGCATGGTGAACCGAGTCCAACATCTTCAGCACAGATGGGCATGCTGAAGAGTAGGCTTGAAAACCATAGTCGAGCTTGCTTACAATTAGAGCCCTGTAAATGCAGAGCAATGTTTCCCTGGCTGATCCCCAAGTACTACCACTAAGCATCTTTAAGAGTGCGAGATCTCGCAAACACCGAAACTTAAGATGTTTCACATGATCCCGCCAAGAAATCTTGGAATCAAAGACAATGCCTAAAAACTTCACGTTGCCACAAACAGGCAAGGTAGTCCCATGTAAAATCACTTCAGGAGATATAAATGCGCCATGTTTACAGCAAAAGTGCACTACCTGAGTTTTTGCAATGGAGAAGCAAAATCCGCAACTGTCAGCCCAGTCAGCAAGCTGGTGGACAGCCAGCTGGATCTGACGCTCCGCAGCACACAGGGTGGATGAGCAACAATATATCATAAAGTCATCCACATAAAATGCACAGCGAACAGGGATACAAACAACAGACACAATGCTGTAGACATTCCGAACCGCCTATAAGTGATGACGAGTTCGTATCTAATATACTCCACCAACTGCCCTATCGATACCAGGTGCACTGATCAGGCTGCACCCATACTGACCTCACCACCTTCAGAAGGGATATACTAGAGTTCGACCAGATAGATTGCCTACAGCGACAGCAGAGGGCAAGGGATACAAACCAGCCATCCCCACCTGAGAGGCCTCCACCACTGTATTCGCAACTATGTCAGAGGGATAACCGATATTTCCACCGGAACAATCAAGCACACCAAGGGCTTAGGGTTAACAATGAAGGTTCGGGAGCCCGCAACCACAACAAACAGGGTGGGTCCATCCACAACCAGTCCCACTTCAAGAGAGGCCAGCAGTATTCTGGAGGAAGATGCCCAAGGAAGGCAGGACATGCCTCGACGACAATCTTCATACACTAGTCCTTGAGATAAGTTGTGACAAGGGAGATTTTAGGTGGTATTTTCGAAGTGTGGACGTGTTAAATATTATATCCTATTTAAATCTAAAAAATTAAGGGCACATTCTAAGTCGAGGATAGATACTATATATGCCAAATTTAATTAAATTTGACATGTCAGTCGCTTACGGAAGAAAAGGACCAGGCTGTATGGCCTTGAAATATTTATTTTGGCATGGACTTGATGAAAAGAAGAGGATGTCGTTTCACACAATCTTTGCCAGCTAAGTGGCTTTAACGGAAATTTTCGTGTCACCAACTTTGAGTGATTTTGCACCAATTTATTCCGTGCATATTTACAGCATGAGCTTAATCAGTGCTACTAAAGAGAGAATCGAAATATTTTGAAAAGTCAAATTCAGTAATTTGATTAATAATTGTTAAATACCGGATTCTGAAACCTGTACCCAGAAGTCCTGAAGTACGAATACACTTGTTTTTAGCAGCAGAGTAGTATTTTATGACGTCTTATATTATTCAATTAAACCCTGAGAACAGATTTCGTCCTTTCAAGTCAATAATATTAATGAAATCGAATAGCTTAAGGGTTTTTTTTAAAAATAATTTTGGAACATATGAATTAATTTGAAGACTTAGAGAATCAAAGTAAATTTCAGCAAATATTGAATGCTATTTAGATTTGCATGCTATGTCATTGCTTTTGGATTTCCTGTAAATTACCGCACGATAAATCGTTTCCAATTAATAATTACATTTCATTTGAAACTATTGTTCTTTCTTTTATTTTTGTCTTTGTAGTGTGGTAAGTTGTGGTATTAGGTGTCAACACCTGTTCCAGTCAACGATCATCTGTCTCCATGCACACACTATCCACAACCTACCTAAATATATCAATTTCAATCAACTCTAACATCTTACAGTGTCAGCCCAGCATGGTTGCCGTACACAGGTTCACTGCCCCCACTGGTGACACTGCCAATAATTTTAGTAAAATCAACTGGAATGATGGAAGGTAAAAAAGTTACTTCTTTCTGCGCTTGAGCCTGCGAGTGCTACTGTCCAGGTGCCCGTAAACACTATCTATACAAATACTATTCCAGCCGCAAACTTAACTCACCACCCAGCTAAGTAGTTGGCTGAGCAAACACCTAAGTTAGCAGAGAAACATGAGACTCCTGTATATTACCTCAAGAAGCTATACGAGTGTGTAGCCTTGTTTTCCCAGACTGATGCCGAAATTCTTAAGTGCCTAAATTTTAGTTTAGAGGGTACCATGTACAAAACAAAAAAGTCAGTTCCTACAACTGGTACGAAGATCTTTTCCTGTTGGAATTTTGGAGCTTACGTATTCATGGTCTAATATGCTTCCAACTCGCTTAAGAACAGTACGACTCGAAGAAAGGCAAAGCAATTAAAGAATACTTTAATTACTTGCTTGAAACTACCAGGCACTTTACTATACCTATGAGTTTGGATGAATTTATTGACCTAGTTATATCCCAACCACTGATAAATTATCAGGGGCAATTCACCGGGTGTAACTACAAAGATATTCCTGATTTCTACTAATATGTGAGCCGTCATGGTGGCCGAATGGTCAGACCATTCGTCTCCCACCAAGGCAATCCGGGTTCGATTCCCAGCAGGGTCGGTTCTCTGATTTTTGCACGTGGTAATCGTGCCGAACGATGCCGCTGATCGCTGGGTTTTCTTAGGGATCTCCCATTTCCCCTGCCCTTTCATTTCGGCGCTGCTCCGTTTTCACATCATGTCACCTCCCACCAGCGCTAAAGACCTCGATGTTAAGTACTGACCAAAAGCACTTACTCACTACCATCTGTTCAAAGCGGACCAGTTGGAATGAAATGCCCGGACACGCACTTATACAACTTTTACAGAGGATCCAAGTATCATAAAAAACAGGAAAGTGACAGATACGACCACCATGTCGTTTAACTGGGAAATGGAACTGACAACAGGGGTAAATCAGACTGCTGGGATCCTAGCTATTGAGGCACCAGAGTGTACCATAACAGCGGTACGACAGTTAATTACCGAAATCAGTCTAGTAGAAAAAGACTGCCTGACTCGGAACAGGACAGAAATTTTCCAGCAGTTACTGGAAGAGAGCACATGGACAATATAGAGCACCGTAGTTGCCACATCACCAGCAAACGAATACTACACATGCAAGAAGCCAAGAACCCTCTCAGACATACCAGAAGGGAGACAGTTATTTTAACTGTAACCAGCTGCTTAATTTGAGCGCAACACCCTACCCTAACACTAACAACAAATTTAAATGGGAACAAGTTACTGAGGAGCCCAACAACACACCTTCTAATGTTGCATTAAACTAGATAGGATCAGCGAGCGATGACTCCGGCCTCTGATCCCGTTGCCCATTGTGAGCACAGAGGGGACATTAAGTTCAACCGACTGGGGGTTAAGTCAAAGTAAAAATTCAAGGCTGTGTGTACTGTGTTGTTACATGACTCGGATAGAGAGTTTCTTTTAGAACAATCGCTTGATCCTGTGGTAAATTCAGCAACAGCATTACGTCCGGAGTTATCAGTACGACTGCGGGGGTGCACACTACAGCACTTCTAGATAGTGGTGTAGAAGTGAGCTGCATTAGAACCAGTATAGTACAGCACATTGAAAATAGCAGAGTTAATTTACCTTATTTACCTGTAGGCCTACCAAGTTTTAAAATTGTAGGCGCTACATCCAGATCTAGCCCTTTAATAAACAGATAGACACTAAGACACTAATAAGCATTGAGAGCCTAGGTAAGCCGAAGACTACCTCATTATTAATCTAGCAAAACTTATTATTTTGGGCACAGAGTTCCTAGCAGAGCACAGTATAAATTTCAATTTGAGTGGATGGTTGATTTCTTATAAATATGATTCACCCAGGACTGATCTACCAGAACATTGGCAATTGGCCGACAGTTTTGTGGGAATGTTAAGGAAAGATTTAAATTATTTCAACAGACTAAATTACCTTATGTGAATGTTGATAGTACAGTACTGGAAGATATTTTGTAAGCAGTATCAACATCAAAGAGAATTTTTAATTGACAGCAACAGCAGCTTTATGAAGTTTTAAGAAGAAATGTTCATACTTTTTTCTGATGTACCAGGTTTGAACTGGCTGTCTCAAGCTAAGATTAAGGTGATACAGGATGCATCATTTCATAGCAAGAGCTATCCGATTCCGAGTAAGTACATGACAGCAGCACAAGAGCATCTCCAGATCATGATAGACTGGAATGTAATTAGAAGAGAAGCCAATCCATATACATATCCTAGTATACCTCATTTCTATACAGAAACCAGCAGTGTGTATTTCAGATGATGCCATTTGGCTTATGTAATGCTGTAGCAGAGTTTACGAGGTGCCTAGACATCCCATTAGGTGAAGAATGTGCCAGTTTTGCTCGTGCCTATGTGGACGATATTCTGATTACTTCAACAGCTTTCGAGGAGCACCTAGGACATATTCAAAATGGCCGTCAAAATTCGTAAATCTTTATTTTGTAAGAGGAAGTTCCGTTTCTTGGTCATAAATGGATGTCAGAAGGAATTATAACTGCGCCAGAGAAGCTGGCATCCATCACTGATTTTCTTCCACTCAAAAGTGTACGACAACTGAGAACATTTTTAGGAGTGCTAGGATTTTATCGCAACTACTCTGACAAGACAACAAATTTGGCAGTACCGCTATTTGAGCTTTTGAAAAGGACAGGAAGTGGATTCGGTCCTGCAGAGAGCAATAAGCATTTGAACAGCAGAAAGAAGTATTCATGTCTGAACTTTTAATTTTTCATCCAGTGCAGGGCAAGGAATTTAAGCTATATACTGATGCCTCAGCGTATGCCCTTCGCTGCAAGTTAACCCACGAAGATGAGAAGGATGAAGAAAAGGCAGTTTAAATGACAAGTAGGACCCTAAATCAGGCCGAGAAGAACTACAAAGTTACTGAAAAGGAAGTTTTAGCAATAGTTTGGTCGCTAACCAAGTTTAGAGATTTGTTATTGGGTGAGTTCATTATGTTAATGACAGACCACCAAGCACTTACATGTTTGAAGACATGAAAAACATATGGCAATAGATTAACAAGTTGGTGCTTGCTACTTCAAGAATATGACATTGAAATTATCGCAAGACATGGAATCCCAGAAACTGTGTGCAGAGTACACAGCTACAGTGTTTCATCATTTCGCTAAACAATATGCCTTCGCACATGTCACATCCTGCCCGAAGTTCCCGCAGGCAAGCGGCGAGGCGGAAAGTGTGTTGGCTACAGCAAAAAAAAAAAATGCTTACCAAGTCACCAGATCCTATTCTGAAGCTGCTTGCGTATCGCTCTACCCCTTTGGAGTCAGGTTTCTCTCCACCAGAATTGCTGTTTGGCTGTATATTGAGAACTACACTACCAGTAGTGGGCCCTGCGCTTCAGCTACAGAGGAAACGTTCACTGACACAAAGTTTCCAGAAGCAGGATAACCTTCTCAAAATGGGATCCAAGGACAACTATGACAGATGCCATGGAGCAAGATCACTGCAATCTCTGAAGCCGGGGACGCACATTTGGATCCTGGATCTGGAACACTATGGCATGGTACAACGGCCCTTGAAATGCCCTAGATCGCATCAGCTATCAGTGGAGACTAGCACATTTCGGCGAAATAGACAACAACTGATACCTGTACCAGTGGAAGACAGGAGGTCATCACTTGGACTACCACCACCAATAATGGCACACCCACAGGACCATCGATGGGTGAAGACACAGTGTACAGAAAGCCCTCCCATAGGCAGAGTGTCGCCAGAGCAGCCCTTCCACAGTTTCACCACAGAGGAACAAAACACAGCGACTGCCAGAGCAAGGCTGCTTTCACAGAGTTTCTCATCAGAGCAGCAGAACACGAGGATGGCCAGAACACATCTCATGACAACAAGAAGCGAACAAACAATTTTGCAGCCTGAGAAGTTGGAACTATGAAATTAAGGGATTAAAGTGTTGTAACTAGTAATTAGTAATGTGTAGTTGTTAAGAAAATTTGTAAAGAAGGGGATATGTGGTATTGGCTAGATTTGTAGATGTGGAGTGTGCGTGAGAAGGAGGCGAGAGAGTAGGTAGACCGAGGCGGCCATAAATACAGAGTGCAGTGGTTATGTTGTACGGACATCAAGCATATGTCAAGTAATCTAATGTATAACACGACAGTGTTTGCTACTTCAAGAATATGTCATTAAAATTAATTACATCCAAGGCTCAGAAAACATTGTAGCAGATTTTCTCAGTAGAACATCTGAACATAACCCTACAAGCAGTAACAAGGTTACACAGAGAGAAATTTTTGTCGTCATGCAAGTTGCAGAACACGATAGTACTGGAGAGAAGTTTAAGGATTTATTCAAGTATTTAGGTGAAAATCAACAATCTGATTTGCTTTGTCAAGAAGTAACAGAGAAATTATCTAATGTTCCAGCTGATCATCAGTTACACAATATTTTTTATAAATCACCTACAGGAATTCTGTTCTAGCACAGCAAAAACACCAGAGAATTTTAAGAATATTGGAAACCAGTTATCCCAGCCAGTATTACCTTGGAAGTAGTTCCAGTCATGCATAAAGCTCTAGGCCATGTTGGCACTAATAAAGTTTATGAGGCTTTAAGGAGACAAATGTATTAGAAAGAGATGCAGAAAACTGCCCAGCTAATAGTAACCTCATGTGAATTATGCCAGAAGTGTAAGCATGCAAAAAAAATTAAAATAAAATTTCCAGCCAATTAAATCATCACATTCATTAGCTATTGTGTCAGTGGATATTTCTGTCGCATTACCGATGAGCAAGGCTGGAGTACAATATGTATTTGTTATAAAAGATTTGTTTTCTAAATTTACAGAGCTGTACCCAGTTTTTCATGCCAAAGCATTCCATATGGAAAAAGTGACCTGTACTAGATCTGAAATTGGTCAGATATGGCATCAGGGATAGGCGAATATACTCGAATTCATATCTGATCCAGATCAGTCCCAGATCTGGCCAAATTCAGATATATGCTTTTCCATAAGGGATCAGAATTGTTAAGCAAAGTAAAATTATTTGTAGAGGAAGTTGGAAAACCTAACACCATTTTATCTGACAAAGGCAGTCAGTTTACTGGTAAGATTTGGCAAGAAGGAATTTAAAAAGTTAGACATATTAGCGATTACGTGCTCAGTAAGATACCCTCAGTCGAATCCAGTCGAGAGAAGGATGAAGGTACTAGGAATAGTACTAAGGGCTTACTGTCAAAATACTCAACAAGGATGGCGAGTCAATATCCCCCTAGCAGAATTTTTGCTCAATCATATAGTAAACAAAAGCACAGGCTATACATCTTACGAGGTTATCACAGGTAAAAAGTTGGAACATGAGTGAGGGATCACCTACCTAAGCTACTAGTTGAACCATATGTGGCACCTGTGAAGGAAATGAACAGAGAAGAATTGGAAAAACTTGTCAAGCAGAGGTTTTATAGTTCAGTGGAGTTCCGATATAAACACCAGAAAGAATCGAAATTCTGTAACTTTAATGTTAGAGATTTGATTTTAAGGAGGACACAGTGTATGAGTTTATTTCGGGAACATTTTACTAGCAAGTTGTGTTTAATATTTAATGGCCTGCATAAAGTTACCCGCATTGTGAAAGAAAATTCCTAGAGTTATCAGACTTGGATGGGAATGTCATTGGCAAGTACAACTTGAACCAGCTGGAGCCATTTGTCAAGCCACCTATGCTGGTGTAGAGAGAACCTTAAGTTGTTTGTAAACCCATCAAGAAGTTTCAGGAGTCTTAGACAAGCAGCTGTAATAGCTGAAGCCAGTCACTGTTAAGTGCTGTTGCTACAGTGTTATGTATGTGGATACAGGCATTATAATGATTATAATTATATTATTATGATGGATTACTATTATTTTCTCTGATCCATTGTGCACCAGAGGAATAACATCGATTATTATGCGTCAAGGGGATGTGTGAATTCCCACTTTAAGCCTGTATGCATCTACGTGTCAACACTTCAAGCCACAGGTAGTGAAATAAGCTGTATGTATTGTAATCTAAGAAACTGTTGAAGAAGGGCGAATTAACACGAACTACTATTTTGTCAAGTCTACATAGTAGGGAAGAAGCAACTTCAACTGTGTGATATGAGTTACCTGCATGCAAGATGACATGTTATGATATTCCCGAGTGCAAAGCACAGTATTATTTACAAGTTACACTTTTTCAATACTTGAGTTGAAAGCAGATTTTAATTTTTTTTTTTTTTTTACATTAAACACACACAGATTTTAATACAGCAAACAAGTGGAATAGCCTACGTGTTTGTGTGATAAAAAAAAACATGCATCCTACCTCGTGATACATACTAAGGTCATAAAAATTAAATTTATTTATTTCTTTATTTGTTATTTATGGGACCACCATATTCTGCTTTGGTTTTATTTCTGACTTCATATTGATGTCTGAATATTGATGTAATGAGTTTTGTTGTACACAGATGTCGAATTTGTTGTTTTAAGAAAATTGATATAGTTGGAAGGTTATTATTTATTTCTTCATGACCTTTGAGATACATCAAGATTTTCTTCAGTGTTAGTATAGGCTTATAGTTGAGTCTTCTGAATGTGAATTGTTCTATAGGGTTTTGAGGCGATAAAAATGCTCTCACATTTTCCCTATAGTGTTGTATTAGCTAGTATGTGTTTGTAATATAAGATATTACGCTTCTTATGAGCAGAGCAACGTAATTTGGTTTCATGGGTCAGTGAATTCACTATGTTTTTCAAGAATGATATGGATGAGATGAAACAACTTAGATAGTGAAAACGACTTGATTACTTTCTGTCCATGGATGTGAGATTCATTGTAGCATTACTCATGTCCATGCAGGTATAAGACGAGCTGGTCACACATATTATCGTGCACCGTTAGTGCGATCTGGAGAGTGTTCGGGGACGGGTGGTGCTCGGTGGCGACCACGTGACTCGGCCATCTTTATTGCTGATTTTTCGCGAGGCTAAATTTCCTGTGTTCTATGGATCCCCTCCTCTACCCAAGCGCCACCTCATTCCTACTGGTGCGTGCGCCTTGGGTGTTGGCGATTGCGGCTCCCAAGACTCATGTGTGTAATCGTCCTATTGCTGTTTTTGCACTGGTAGCTACAAGACGTCTCTAAGGTGCGTGCGCTCCTTCACGTGGTAATCTGGGGCTTAACCCCTAAACGGACAGTTGGTGGCGGCATTGTCATGATGTGTTTTTGGTAAGTCATATTTTCCTGCTCTCTTCAAAATTCAATTTTGGAACCGCCGTCTAATTTATCTTTGGTATGTTAACTGTTTTGGGTTCAGATGTTGTTGCTGGCCGTAAAATGGCAAGCCTTTCCGTCAGTCGGTTTGAATTTTCATGAGCTTTCTAGTTACTGTTAATAGTTTACGTCAGTTTCTTTCCCCTGGAACGCACGCACCAGTAATTAATTTATCCTGCATTTCACTTTGCTATTTACATAATTTACATGTCACCTACATAACTTGTTTGCGGCACATGGTAGAGCCATAGTTACTTTGTGAGACATTTTGGACGCTCAATTTCGCACCGACTGGAATCAGCATAAAATTTTCTCACACACTTTAATAATTGTCATTCAGATTGTATGGCTTACTGCCTTTTCTTAGTACTTGTACATGTTGTTACAAAATGGTTTTATTTGTACGTCGATTTTACATTGGAGTTCATAAGTTATTATTAGGTTGGGGGGTTTCACTCAGATGGTAGCTACACTGTGGGTTTATTTAGATGTTATTTAGGGTTAAAGGACTAAGAGACAGTTATGGTTAAACGGTAATTTACTATACTACAATGGTAGGTACTCTGAATACAAAATGGGTAACAATGTGTTCTATTTGCTTAGGAGGGGAGCGCAATATTACTGACTATTAAGTTATTATATTAAGTTGAGAGTTTCTGCCACATTATTAGATCTGACGACCTTACCGAAGCTGGATTGATGAGGAGACGGCATCGACGGACGAGCACGCACCCGCAGGGGCTCGAGCCCGAGTCCCCGGCGGAGAACTGCACTGTTGTTGATCTGATGAGTGCTGGTGGACGACAGACAGACGACAGACAGACCCCCTTTGCTTGGTAACAACGCCATATATCGGCGTGCTTGTCCTCAATATTGTGCAACCACGAGGGGGGGGGGAGGTGATTTGCTGTCTTCCGTGGTTTCCCAACGCTGACCTGATTGCCGCTCGGCGACAGACGTCTTGCTGTCCGGCTTGCCAGGCAATATTGCAACAATGTGTAATGCACCTGGTGTTTGTGGTCCATTGCCTTCGAAATTTGAGTGCAGCGAAAGTTAGCCCCTGCGTGGGCATATTGATCAGTGTCATAAGGCTTCACAGTGTCCTTCGAGCGCATTGTTGCGCTGCATTTAACTTGGTTAATTGTCTTGTTGTGTCGGGTGTGCCACCTGATTATTTGTATTCACGTAATTAACATTGAGAGTATGTTTGCAAATTTCTATATTATTCATTTTAATAACCAGTGTGCCATATATATCCGTCTGTTTTGATTTACCTGCCACTTGGGCTTAGCAGTTTAGTAGAGCTTACTAGCTCGTTATTCTTTAACGTTTGTCAATACTTGTGTTTGGGCATTTAAGTAACATACTCGTAACTATTTGCCATTAGGGCTTTTAAAGTTGTTCAGCTCTCTCGCTCGTTTTTTAGGCTTGTTTGACTATTGACATTTATGTATGGTCATTTAAAAGCTTTTAATATTTCATACATCCATGGTTGTTAAATTGTGTTAAATTTCATTACATGTAACTTTCATTTTGCCATTTACAAAGCCGTTGTCTTAGTTCTATTTTGCCTTGCATGGCACATTAATGAATGTAGCCTTCTACCATTTCTTAAATGTTTGTAATTTTCTTGCTCAAATAAATTTTTTACAATTTGTATTTTCTTTGTGCTCACTTCTATTGGTGTATGTGCAATTAATTTATCTTGACAACATTTTAAGATGAATTAACGTAATTTTTTGTATTACTGGAACCTTAACTAATGGCATGCATTGAAACTATGACGGTAATTTAAATGAGACGAGGATGTAGAGTGACGATGCTTAAGCGAGTGCGTATCACGGAGTGTAATAGCGAGAGTTGAGATGCTGCTATGTGCGACATTTCTTGAACATCTTGCGAGCGATTCGGAAACTTGACCCACCTAGTCCAGTCAAAGTAGAACTTTTGCTGCATTAAATCATGTAGTTCCAAAAGTTTCAGGAATGTGTAGGGGCAGGTCTACTGAACAACGCCTAATTAAGGCCCATCGTTTTTCGTCGCCGGGGGGGGGGGGGAGTATCAAAGGCCCCTTTTTTCAGTTTTTGGTGCGTATACCGAAAACGCGTAGCACAAAAATTGTATTCTTTCCAAAATTAAAGTTTATCAAAATTACTACAACAAAGTATTGCAGTCAACGTTTTCGAGGTAGGAGCCGGCGAAAATGGAAAGTTTGCTGAAAATGTACCGTTTCACGTTTTTTTTTTTTTTTTTTTTTATTACCAAATTTACCTTTATGAATCTTTTTCCTTCCACTTTACACGAGACCCACGGGAAAGAAAGTTGTAGAGAATTAAATTTTCTTCAAGAATTTACATCCTTTTATTAATTTATCTTCACACAGTCAAGAGTTAAGCTATTTCAAGTTTTGGGGTCGATTTCGAGATTTTGCTGGTAAACTGCTCATCGTTTTGTTTATGTTTTCAAAGGCGTTAATTCTCCGTATCAAGTTGTTTAATATTATATAAACATATTTGGTATTTCTTACCCATAATACCTGGAAATAAGAAAATATAAATATTTACACAGTATATTAAAACATACATTGCATTTGTTACTTTAAATACGAATAAAAATATAAAATAAAATATATATTCAGCACACATATAGAATATATTATATAGTATATGTATGTATGTATATATATATCAAGAACGGATGTTCCTTACCAGAGGTAAAATGTGTGTAACATGTTTGTGTCAAAAACTTTACCTATGTTACAATAGACTAGTTAACAATGTAAAAGTAAAAAGATGCTTACATACCATAATTTTCGTTCATCCTTCCAACCTACCAAACATTTAAAGCTGTCCATACTCATTACTATCCAATTCTTCTTGAATGGGAACACTGTTAGTGCAAGCTCCGTGGCATTTCCCACAGACAGGTGAACAGTAAATGCCGGCTTTCTGACATCCACATCTCATACCGCAGCCTGTGGCACAACGACAAAATATGGAGTTCAGCACGCTATCAGGTGCAATAGGAGCCTTGGCAGTGGCGGTGCGTAAGGCCGTGCTCTAGTGCTGTAGCACTGAGTAAAATTAAAATTTTACAAAGTTATTGTGTACTTGGTAATTTTATTAAATTTCAGGTAATGCGCCGCGATTTATACTTGTAACCTTTCTTAATAAGAGATCGACTGCTTTGCGCTAAGTTTCACAGGCGAACGGAGTTTTCTCAAGTAATTTCGTTCGTGTAAGCCGGCCTTTACTATGGTGT